>NW_018923075.1:181705-192056 GCF_002207925.1 Prunus avium | reverse complement strand
TTTTCTGTGGTGGAATAGTTGAGTTGGGCATCGTTGAGGGTTCTACTAGCATAGTAGATAGCATGTGTCTTCTTATCAACTCGCTGCCCCAAAACAAATCTAACGGCATAATTTGAGGCGTCACACATCAGTTCAAAAGGCAAGCTCCAATCCGGTGGCATAATGATTGGTGCAGTTGTGAGCATCTTTTCCAAAGCATTGAAAGCATTCTCATAGTCTTGATCAAACACAAAATCCATATCTTTGGCAAGGAGATTGCACAAAGACCTTGCAATCTTAGAAAAATCCTTAATGAAACGCCTATAGAAACCTGTATGGCCAAGGAAAGAACGTACTTCTTTGACAGAAGTAGGTGAGGGCATAGAGGCAATCAAATCAATCTTAGCTTTATCTACCTTAATTCCTTTACTAGAGTTGACATGACCAAGAACTATGCCTTGGTTAACCATAAAATGACATTTTTCCCAATTAAGCACAAGGTTACTTTGTTCACATCTAGCCAACACCTTCGATAAGTTATGCAAGCATTGATCAAAAGAATCATTGAAGATAGAGAAGTCATTCATGAATACCTCAATGAACATTTCTACCATGTTGGAGAAAATGCTCATCATGCACCTGAAAAGTGGCTGGGGCGTTGCAGAGACTAAAAGGCATCCTCTTATAAGCAAAAGTGTCAAAGGGACATGTGAAGGTCATCTTCTATTGATCCTCTAGGGCTATGGCGATTTGATTGTAGCCTGAATATCCATCAAGGAAGTAACAGTGGCTATGGCCAGCCAATCTCTTAAGCATCTGATCAATGAATGGAAGAGGAAAGTGATCCTTGCTTGTTGTTGTGTTGAGCTTCCTATAATCAACGCATACTCTCCAGCCCGTGGTCATCCATGTAGGCACAAGCTTGTTTACTTCATTCTTCACCACTGTGATACCTGACTTCTTGGGAACAACTTGCACTGGGCTCACCCATTTACTATCAGAAATAAGGTAAATAATACCAACATCTAAAAGCTTCATTACCTCTTTCCTTACCACCTCCTTCATGTTTGTTTTGAGACATCTTTGGGCATCCCTTTTAGGCATTGCGTTGTCCTCTAATATTATCCTGTGTATGCACAGTGTTGGGTTTATGCCTTTGATATCTGCAATGCTCCACCAAATTGTGGTTATGTGCTCTTTTAGAACTCTCAAAAGCTTCTTATCATCATTTGGTTTAAGGTGTGAGGCAATGATGACAAGTAGAGTCTCATTTTCACCTAAATAAGCATATTTAAGTTATTTTGGCAATTGCTTTAATTCCAACTCTGGTGCCTGCACAATAGAAAGTAAAACCTTATTAGTAGGTGGGGGTAATGATTCAAATTGGTTTGCATACCTCTTTTCAACTCCTATGTAGCTATCCATGTTGCAAACAAGCTCAAGAAGTAAATGAGAGATCACAGCCTCTAAGTTGTCCACTTCTTCTTTCCTTATGCTTTATGTGATGCATGCTTCAATGGGCTCCAAATAACTTATTGGCAGTGCTTCTTTTACCATAGTATCAATTGCATCAAGCTGGAAAACTTCATGCTCATCACTTGGAAACTTGGAGGCTTCAAACACTTTGAATGCTATTGTCTCATCAAACACGTTCATAGTCAATGTTCCCTTTTTCACATCAATAATAGCACCGGCAGTTGCCATGAATGGCCGACCTTGAATAAGTGCTAACTGATTGTCATGAATTGGTGCTTCTTCCATTTCCAACACCAAGAAATCTATTGGCAAAATTACCTCTTCCACTTTCACCAAAACATCTTCTAGAATGCCCTTAAGGTACCTAATAGTTATATCTGCCAATTGAATGCTCATAGATGTGGCTTGCAACTCACCAAGGTTAAGTTTCTCATAAACATGATATGGCATAAGGTTTATAGATGCACCAAGATCAAGCAAAGCTTTTTGAAACTTAAAATCACCAACTATGCAAGGTATAGAAAACGAACCTGGATCCTTTAGCTTTGGAGGTAGCTTTCTTTGTAACACTGCACTTACCTCTTCACTCAATGCAACATGTTCATGCTCTTTGAATCTCCTCTTGTTAGTGCATAGATCCTTCAAATTTTTTGTATACTTTGGAATCTGAGCAATGGCATTGAGCAATGGGATGTTGATTTGCACCTTCTTGAATGTTTCCATTATCTCATCCAAGTCTTGATCTTTTTTTGACTTTGACAACATGCTGGGAAATGGTGCAATAGGCCTAAAAGCATTAGATGAAATGGGAACTTGATTAGCATTAGATGATACCTTAGGGCTTGTGCTCTTTCCAAAAGGATTGAGGGACTGTTTGTTGGAAGCTGTGGGCTGCCCTTGTGGTGGCTGAATGATATGCACGTTTTCTCCCTTTTTTTTTGCTCTATATTGGCATCTCCAACTTTATTATCAACTTTTTTACCACTTCTCAAGATCGGCACTGCTTTAGCATGCTCTTGATGCCTTGGATTCACCTCCGTTTGGCTCGGAAAAGTTCT
Organism: Prunus avium; assembly: GCF_002207925.1. Next base: position 189,543 of record NW_018923075.1, on the reverse strand, counting down.
GAATGCTCTATTGCTCAAGGAGGATGCAATCTACCCAACTTGCACTTCTAGTTTGTTCACTGCATTTTGAAGATTCTGATTGGTTTGCATTTGTTGCCCCATGAACTTCTTGAACATGTCTTGCAATTCTCCCATTTGATCACCCCTTTGCTCTTGCACTTGTTGGGGAGCTTGCTGGAATTGCCTTTGTGTTGTTTGGAATCCTAGGGGAGGTCCTTGAGATTGTTGCACATTTGGATTATGGTTCCACTTGAAATTAAGATGATTTCTCCACCTCGGATTGTATGTGTTTGAATAAGGATCATTATGAGGATTCCTTGCTTGAAGGACATTTGCTTGTTCCAGCATGTGCTCCGCAAAAGATTGGTCTTGAACTTCCACTTTGTTTCCTAGAGGGCTAGTCACTGCCTGTTGAAGCAAAGAACATATAACATCAAGTTTTACAGCAATCTCATTATTAGTGCTTACCTCAGAGACCGCAGCTTTCTTAGGAGCTCCTCTTTCTCTATTGTAACTCCATTGTTGAGAGTTAGCACTCAAAGATTCAAAGAGAGTAAAAGCCTCATCCGTTGTTTTGTTCACCAGTCCTCCTCCACTTGTTGCATCTATCATCATCCTTTCGGAATCAAGCAAACCTTCATAGAAAGATTGCATTTGCATCCAACTCTCTATATTGTGGTGTGGGCAGGAATTTACCATCTCCTTGTACCTCTCCCAACATTCATGAAAATCTTCTCCTTCTCTTTGTGTGAAACCAAGAATTTCCTTTCTAATCTTGTTTGTCTTTTGAGTTGGAAAGAATTTTTGCAAAAACTTATTAGAAAGCTCATCCCAAGTATGAATTGAAGCATTAGGCAAAAAGTATAACCAAGACTTAGCTTTATCTTTTAAACTGAATGGGAATAGCCTCATCTTAATCTGCTCATCATCAAGGCCTTGAATTTTGATTATAGCACATATTTCAAAGAATTGCTTAATATTCATGTAAGGATCCTCAGTGGTATTACCATAATAATTTGGAAGAAGATGAATCATACCACTTCTAAGCTCAAACCTGTCAATTGTGAGTTGAGGAAAGACGATGCACGAAGGTTGATCAGTGACTTTGGGAATGGAAAACTCATGTAGGGATTTTTTAGATTGGACAGCAAGCGCACCACCTCCTTCAACATTATCTTTGTTGTTTGGAATCTCTGCCATCGTGCTTGAACCTTCAGATTCGTAACTCTTAGATTCAGCGCTTGAAGAACTATAATTCCTCCTCAACCCAGCACGTAGAAAAGCAGTTTTTGGTGAAAGTGGCTCAGGTGAACTTTGCTCTTGGTCAGATTCGGACATACATGCACACACAAAGAAACTAAATTTAATGTCTTCAGTTGAGATAACAACTAAAAATAAAAACTGAATACTAAACGAAAAACAAATGAAAAAAAAAACGAATAAAGTTAACAAAAACAAAAACACTCAAAGTAATCTAACTATAGACCATTGTTACCGGTTCCCCAGCAACAGCGCCAAAAACTTGTTGGTCCTATTCTTAAAGCCTAAAATGAGTTATTAAAATAGCAACTTTAATTCTCGCAAGTGCATGAACCGTTTATAGTATAGCTTATGTAAATATGAGGTCGATCTCATAGAGAATGGTAACTTTGTTCCAAGTTAAATTACTTAGAATGCAGCAAAACAGAAAAACAAGGAAACAAACAAACTAACAAATGGCAAGGTCTAGGATAGAATCCTAGCACCACACACGCACTTGAAATAGGGGGTTTTGTTGTTGAAATGAAAACAAGAAAGTGAAATGAAAGTCCTGGAAAGTAAAAGAAAGTGAAATAAAAGTCCTGGAAAGTAAATATCGGCAGCAATCAACAAGTTGTGAAACAATGATTGAGAGGTGTTAGAGTCTTGGAATCCACCGTTAGTCTTCCTATCCAAGCTATGAATGCATACAAATTGACTCAAGTTTAATCAACAATAGATTATCGCATACAAGCCTATGGTATCTAGGTCAGGATGCATGATTCTCCTAAGGTATGTGATTGTTGATGTGATTAATTGCAAGTCGACAATATCGCTCAAATTAGTGTAGTAGTAAATAGAGTATCGTTCCAACAGGGATAAAGTTAATCTATTAAATATTAGGGTAATTTATTTATAATTATATTTGAATTAAACAATAAGAGAATTATGGTGATTAAAATCTAATTAAGCAAGTAAAATAACTTGAGATTAAGTAAATAATGTAAAAGATGAAAACAAAGATGATAAAGCACTAAGGCACCAATTTCACCTAGCTAATCCCACCCAAATCCTTCTAACTTGTTAATCCTAATTACCTAACATGTTGATAATCATTTTCCTTTATCTCACAAATACTCTCTATATTAGTTTTATTCCTTACCATCAACCCACTCTATTCCTAGTTATGGATTCAGATAGCTAAGAACCCATTAAGATTTGTGGAAAATAATGACGTTTACACAAACCATAACCTAATCTTCCGAGTCGGCTATGTAATTTATGGTACTTGTTACTAGAAGCTTTTTATTAGGAATCTCCTTCTGGTCAGAACCCAATTCTTCCAATCATGCAATTAGTGGCCAATTAATTGAAAGCATTAAGAACTGTAACAAGCACTCAACATGTATAAATAAATAAAATTAACAATATCAAAGAATTTGAGTATTCATAGCTAGGCTACATCGTAGCCCTAGTAAAAGAAATTAGTTCATGAAGGACTTATTGAGAATCTTGATGGTTGATGAAGACATGGAAGGCACCAAATTCTCCAAGTAGAACGCCAAGGTTGCACAAGCTCTTCGTATTCTCCTTTGAGTGTTTCAGCTATGATTATGAATATGTAGGAATTTGATAGTAGATGATGGAGGATGGAGGATAATGGATCAATGTCCGAAACTCCCTATTTATAATACTCGTACAAATTCTACCTATCTAAGGTATAATTACAATTATTATAAAAGTAGGATTCCTTCTAATATAGGGTCTTCTTTATTTCTCCTTATTTGACTTGATAAGACTTGAGCCATCTTGAACTAGGAAATTTGACAACATTCCTTGCAACAAAAGGAATGACTTGGCTTCATTTTAATTAATCTCAAATCTTCATCTTCTTGCCCTTTTTAGCACACTCTCCTATTTCACAATTCCTTCACAAATCTCACAAAAACAATTAAAACAACCAATTTAATCCAAGGAAATTAACAAATAAATAAGTAAAGGAGGCATAATATATATATAAAATATAGGCTTATCAAATACTCCCAAACCTATCTTTTGCTAGTCCTCGAGCAAAACTAAAAATAAAAAATAAAAAATAAATTAAAACAAACAAAATAAACTAAACCACTTTCGCAGGTAATCTCAATGGCACTTAGCATGTGCCACAAGCCTTTAAACCTCTAGGTGTCCCTAGTAGGAGGAGTTGTGTCTCCTGAGGGTTTACTAGTCACGACACCCACAAACGCTCCTTGCAAAACAAATTCGTTAAAGTAATACTTCCAACAAACTAATAATAACCAATGGATGCCAATCATAATTCAAAAACTAAAGTTATGCCACTACAAATACAATGCACCATAGTGTAAAGTGTAAATCCAATACTCCAAGCACTTGAATCTTAAAGATAACCACACTTGGCATGTGTACAAATTCGCCTTGACTCTAGGCCTCACTGGATAACTCTCAATTTTCTCACAGAACCTAGGGTTGCACTCTTACCCCGCATATGTGAATGAAGTTAGGTGAAGAAATTAAAATATAAGACACATATGCATCAAAAATGAATAAAAGGCAATTTCTAAAAATAGATCTCATGGAAAGGAAATCAAATACTAAGAACCATAGATGAAGTACATACCTCCACTTCCGAGTAAGAAGTCCCCAAAGATCTGTTAGGTCTTTACTATGGTTGTAATGTAGGGCTAGGTTATGGGTTATGAAAGAAAGGATAGTAAATACTAGAACTTGAAACATACCAAGGCATTTATCGTGTTATAAGGCTTGGCTCTTCAAATTTACTTCACAAAGGCGTCTAGGATTTTTGATATGCTTCACTTTTTTCTTTCTTTTTCCTTTTTTTCTTTTTGAATATGTATCTTCTTCTTTTTTCTTCTTTTTTCTTTTTCTTTTTCTTGAACTTTAAGCACATATTTCCTCGGTACACGCCACCTCTTTTGTTGATGAGCTTAACCTTCATCCTTGTCTTCATGTGCTATGGCATATCCCAAGTTATAGGGTATGGCTAAAAATAGGGTAAAAAAGAGTAAGGAAATATTGTGGGTGATGAAAGAAAATGTTAAGTATTTGGCTTCGAAGGGTTGATGGCACACACAATGGGTAGGACATGAGGCTTTATTTAGTGGTTAGAACATGCATAGCCTAACATCATCTCTCAAGGTCCATCTAACTCAAAAGTAAAAGCATAAGATGATTCATACAAAATAGAGATTAGTTCTTAGTATTCAATTCAAAAGCCTAATTGAGAATAATCTAAATAAGAAAGAATGAAAATAGTGAATAAGAATAATTCCAAATACTCTCTCAATAAATCAGAATTCGTCTCAAGTATCTCACAATGATAGTCTCCACTATTTTTCCACAATGATCCAAGTATAACTACCTTGTCCATCAAAATACTTGAAGCATGGCTATGTGAAGTTCTCTAATTATGATGCATAAACTTTCATGGCAACACTCTAGTTAAAGAAATATGATCAAACATCACATATACATCACTATTAGTAAGAGAAAGTAAAAGCTTTAACAAATTTTTATTTTTTCAAAAGTTAAAGGAATTTTGTGATTTTGCAAACAAATATGCATGGATTTATAAGTCCTAATTGCTTAAGAATAAAGAAATTTCATCAAAAGGAAGAGGGCACACTTGGAATAGCTCCTAGAAATCTCTAATCGCAAATGGAATGGATTTTAAATGATTTGGAATGAAATAAAAAAAATTCTGGAAAATTGACCTTTAGCGACGAAAAATCTGATGAACACCATTGCTGAAATGCCTTAGCGACGAAAAATTTGATGAACTGTCGTCGCTAAAGCCCTTTTGTAACAAAAAATCTTCAATTTTCTGGGCAAACATCAGCTTGGCATTTTTTGGGTTTTAGGCCACCTTTTTAGCTTCAAATCTTCCTAAAACGACATGTAAACTACTTGAGACCCCCAAACCTGTTTCAAATAATCATAATAACCATTCTAAACATGTTGGTGGCTTCAAATTTACTTGAAAAACATCAAAAAAGAAAAGAGGCAAAAATTTTGATTTTGACCAAAATAAGAACATAATAACCTCTTTTGCTATTTTATGGGTTTTAAAGTCATCTAATGACCAAAACAACTTCTGTAACACATCTGCAACATGTTGCAATCATCTTGGGGCTAGAACCAATCGAGAAATGTTCTTTGAAACATAAAATCCTTTCTTTGGAACATAAAATCTGTTGCTGACCCAGAATGTGGAGAGGTTGTTCATAGGAGGTGGAATATGAATAATTGGAGGGGGTATAGTGACATGCTAGAGTCAAAAGCAAAGAAGGTGTAGATATGAGTTAAGAAAGTGGAGCAAAGGAAAATATCCAAATGCCAGGATGAAAGTTGAAAAGTTAACAGCTAAGCTCGAGTTGTTACAAGGTGATTGGGAAGGAAATGAAAGAAGAATTGATCATATAAAAGTTGAACTAAATGAGACATGGGGGTAAGAGGAGAGCTTTTGGAAACAGAGATTGAGGATCCAATAGTTGAAGGCGGGGGATTCCAATGCTTCTTTCTTCCACCATAGTACTCTCCAACGAATGAGGAGAAACAGAGTTAGGAGGATTAAAGGTGTGAATGGGGTCTGCGGGGAAAATGATAGTTAGGTCCGAAAGGCATTTCAAGACTATTTTAAAGACCTCTTCTCTGCTAGGGGAAGAAGAGATTGTGGGGATGTTCTTACTTGTATATCGCTAGTGATTACTGAGCAGATGAATGATAGCCTATGAAATCTAGTGTCAGTTGAGGAGATAAAGGAGGCTTCTTTCCAGTTGGGAGCAAGCAAAGTGTCGTGTCCAGAGGGATTCTTCGGAATCTTTTACCATAATTATTGGGAAACAATCGAAGGGGATTTATGTAAGATGGTTAAAGGTTTTTTCCATGGAGAGGCTTTTGTTCAATGTTTAAATATGACAGAGATTGCCTTAATTCTTAAGGTCCCAAACCTAGAAGTTGTAACTCAGTTTCGACCTATAGCCTTATGTAACTTCACATATAAGATCATCTAAAAAATTCTTGCTAATTATTTGAAGCCAATTCTAGCAGAGATTATATCCCCTCAGCAGAGTGCCTTCATCCCAAGAAGACAAATACAAGACAATATTCTGTTAGCTCATGAAGGTTTTCATGCTTTGAAACTCCGGAAGAAGACAAAAGTTTATGAGATGGGGCTCAAGCTAGATATGAATTAGGCCTATGACAGAATTGAGTGGGATTTTGTGAAAGAAGTGTTGCTAAAATTGGGGTTTGATCGAACTTGGGTGCGCTTGGTTATGGGGTGTCTCACCTCAGTCCGGTTCACAGTGCTCTTAAATGGTAAATCTTGGAATTCTTTCAAGCCTTCCAGGGGTCTTAGACAAGGAGACCCTATTTCTCCGTATATTTTCATTCTAGTCAGTGATGTTCTATCATCTATGCTTAACAAAGCTGTAGAGAGGGGTATTGTGCAAGGAATCAAATTCAGTGGAGACGGTCCTACCTTATCCCATTTATTATTTGCAGATGATTCTTTCTATCCTGTTCTTAAAGGTTACTGAGCAAAATTGCATGGTCGTAGAAAGTATTTTGACATCTTATTGCCATGCCTCGGGTCAAGTGGTAAATTTTGAAAAATCAAGTATTTATTTTAGTCCTAATACTCGTCAGCAGCTCAGGGAGAATGTAGGGCACATATTGCATGTCAACATTACCGATAACCTAGGGAAGTACTTGGGATTACCAACGATGTGGGGCAAAATCAAAGCGCGAGGCGCTAAACTTTGTGAAAGAAAGAATGATGAGTATAGAGGGTTGGAAATAGAAGCTTCTCACTCAGGCTGGTCGTGAAATCCTTATCAAAGCAGTGGCCCAAGAAATTCCCACTTATCCCATGTCTGTGTTCCTTTTCCCAGAAGGTCTTTGCAAATAGTTGGATGAGATTCTTGCTAAATTCTAGTGGGGGGAAATGAAGAAAAAGACAAAATCCACTGGATTAGCTGGTCCAAAATGGAGGGTGGTATGGGTTTCCGTAACATTCACGATTTCAACTTGGGCTTTACTTGCTAAACAAAGCTGGAGATTGCTTACAGATCCAAATTCCTTTTGGGCTTTTGTTTGTGCCTAATAAATCTCGGTCGTGAACTGACCGAAAGGACTTCCTCTCGGCCCTCGCACCAACCCATAGACTGAAATGTGGCGGTTCGTTAGGCATTTGCCTTCCTGAAAACAAAAGAAAAGCTGCGAAGGCGGAATCCTCTCGGCCGAGGCCGAAGGGCGTAAGAGACACGGCTGAAGATATCAAGGTTAAATCGCCACGTGGCAACAAGGTCCCACACTTCATTTAAAGAAGTAACGCCTCTGACTGTTGCAGCAAACCCACTAGCTGCGAAAATACATTTAATGCACGAGGGAAGAAGGGAAGTGACTGCTGTTGCGTAGATACAGCTGCACCAAAATGGATTCAGTTGCATCCTCAACTTGTGATACTCGCAAGTGCACGAACCGTTGGTAGTTTAGCGTATGTAAGTGCGAGGTCGATTCCACAGGGATTGGTGATTGAATGATCCAATTTAGTTTCC
>NW_018923075.1:170547-181305 GCF_002207925.1 Prunus avium | reverse complement strand
TGCACTTCACCAATAAATCCCACCAGCAGCCCTAGCTCATCTTCATGTCACCATGACCAAGCAACTTCAAGGGCTTACAAATTGGGCTAGGCTGAATCAAATGAAGACTTTAAGATGTCCATTGTGAAGTTCAGAATGTGTATGATCCAACCACACAAGTATGGCCCAATCCAATCTCGGAGAAGGAAGTTAAGGCCAAAACAAAATGCTAACTCGTTTTGCTCGCTGACAAAAATCCATCCTGAGCATGGTTCTGTGTTTGCTAGGTGACAGACTCCATATGTATCCAATGGGGCTGAAATTTGGATATGTTATAGTATACACCCATTGGAACAACTTTCATGAAGAATGCTGCCTCATCCGAGTTGTGTAGGTTGCTGAAACAAAGCTTGCAATATGACCTACGGAACTGGACTGGCAGGGGGCTGTAGCCAAAATGAGTTTGTCTTTAAGCACTTCTTCCCTTTATCCAAATCAGGCTTTAACATGCATGGATTGCATCATTTCCTATCCAAAGCCATCATTGTTACCTAAAGCTGAAAGATAAACACAAAAAGGATTCAAAGCACAAGTTTAACTCAAAAACATAACCAAATCATAAGCTAGAAGGGTACAAAATGATATACAATTATGAACCGATCAACTGCAGTCAGGGTTTGGTGAAGGAAATCAGGGTGGTTAGGCGCAAACATTCTTACGAAAATTCTTACAGCTTGAGAGATTAGGTCACCAGCTATCAGAGCATTAAATGCGTCTCCACGGCTAGGGGTGCAGAACCCACGATCAGGGCGGCGGCCGAGATTTACTTGGATTTATGGGGTCACACCACCATGCTTCACGATCCCAAATGTCGATTGGACTACCCACTTGCTCTGATCAGGCTCCACCATGCGGATTTTCAGCCTCGATTACTCCTCCAGAGCTGTTCCTATAAATACCAAGCTCGAGCTACATTCAAAGGGTTCAAACACCAAACCAAAAGCCTCCCACGGAGCAAATTATATTTTCATGTAATGCACTTTCAAGACCTTTACTTGCTTTCCTAGGAGTAGTGAAAGATTGTAAGGAAAATCCATTCATCAATATATCATACGACCCTCGATTTTTCGAGGCGCTGGAGCACCATCTCTGTTACTCTCCCATCTACCCCATATATCATACGATCGTCGCTCTCTGAGCAACGCGCCAGAGCACCGCCCAAAACCCACCACCAACGCCACCGCCAAACGACCTTGTAGCTCAGGCCGTGAACCTGATGGCCGAGATCAGTTCCTCTCTCAGCCACAATCGTTTGATTAGAAGTCGAACTCAAACAGGCGCACCACTTAACCATTTTATCCAAACACATCACCCCCTTGACGCACGGTAGACCATGCTGGCACGCCCGCACACAACTGCACCGCATCCAAAAGAAGGACGTCACGTGTTGACGCATATCCCCTTGGCCCAGAGCACCAGGCCGTGAGATTTGCCCAACCAACAGCTTTGATAATGAAGAGCAGATATTTCCTTTCTTGCAACTTTCTTCAAGCTAGAAAAGGAGCTCGAGCATCTTGGGCGTGGTTTAGTATGTTAGAGGTCAGAGAAGTGATTGTTAGGGTATGGACTGATAAATGGTTTCCTGTGTTGTCTGATGGTTTGCTTCACCCTATTAATTATGAACTTGTGGATGAAAATACCTTTGTGTTTGAAATTATCAATCCCAGTACAAAAAGTTGGGACTTATCGAATTTCAATGGTATTATCTCAGATCAAGATGCTCGAATGATAAAAGCCATGCAATCTGATTAGTTGGTTTGGCCTTTCAATGTTTTTGGTTGCTACTTTGTTAAATCTGTGTATAACTTGATTCACCCTTGCCATCATCCCACTCAAAGAAATCTGTGTGCTTCGGGGTTTCATTTTGTTTCTAAGAATGCGTGGAAGTTAATTTGATGCTCCTGTTTGTGCCTGATAAATCACGGCCATAAGCTGGCCGAAGGAGCCCCTTCTCTCGGCCCTGGTACTTGTTCGTAAAAACTGAAACGCCGCGTTTTGCCAGGGTCCTTCGCCTTCCTAAAGACAAAAGAAGAAATGCTAAGGCATGATCATCTCGGCCTCAAGCGCAGGCCGAGGCCGAGGCCGAACGAAATCGCGGCCCAGGCATTAAAGGCAAATCATCACGTGACAGCAGGGTCCCAGGCTTCATTTAATGAAGTAGTGCCTATTTAATGTAGCAAACCCATTGGCCACAAAGAAGCATTTAATGCATGAGGGAAGGTGAGAAGTGACTGAAGTCAGGATTTGGTGATGAGGACCAGAGTGATTAGATGTGGACATTCTCACAAGAATTCTGACAGCCTGAGATATTGGTTCACCAGCTATCCAGGCCATAAATGCGTCTCCACGGCCAGAAGCTCAGAACCCACGATCAAGAGCGGCGGCCGAGATTCACCGGGATTTCTGGGGTCACACCACCATACTTCACGATCCCAAATGTCGATTGGACACCCACTTGCGCTAATCAGACTCCACTATGCGTAAATTCAGCCTCGATTACTCCTCCAGAGACTCTTCCTATAAATACAAGACTCGAGCTACATTCAAAGTGTTCAACACCAAAACAAAGCCTCCCACGGAGCAACTTATTTTTTCTTGTAATTTACTTTCAATATCTTTACTTGCTTTCCTAGGAGTAGTGTTAGGTTGTAAGGAAAATCCATTCATCAATATATCATACGACCCTTGATTTTCAAGGCGCCGGAGCACCATCCTTGTTGTTCGTTCACTCACCCCATATATCACACGACCGTCGCTCCTTGAGCAGCGCGCCGGAGCACCGCCCAAAACCCACCACCAACACCATCACTCAACGGCCTTGTAGTTCAGGCTGTGAACCTAACAGCCGAGACCAGTTCCTCTCTCGGCTACAATCGTTTGATTAGGAAGACAGTTCAAACAGGCGCACCACTTATCCATCCAACACTCATCAACACATCGACGCACGGTAGACCGTGCTGGCACGCCCGCGCACAACCGCACCGCACCCAAAAGCAGGAAACCGCGTGTTAACGCACATCCCCTCGGCCCGGAACTCCAGGCTGTGAGATTTGCGCGGCAGACAGCTCCCCTTTGCTCCCAAAAATTAAAAACTTTATGTGGCGTGTGATTAAAGGTTGTCTTCCCACAAATGCTCTCCTCTTCCGTAGGCATATGGGATCCTTCCCCTTGTGCCTGGTATGCGAAGACGCTCAGGAAACTGTCGAGCATTTACTGCTGCATTGTAATTGGACTTCAAGTGTTTAGTTTAGGAGTTCGCTAAGCTACCGAGTTGATAAACAGACTATAACTACCTTTGATGATTGGCTGCTCTGTGTGACTAGTTAGTTGGGTAAGACTAATCTTATGTGGGTGTTACTTCAAATCAGTTTTATATGCTGGAGTTTATGGAGGAGCAGATGTGCCTTTGTTTTTGAAGGAAGAATTGTTTGTCCAAAGCAAACTATTGAATGTGCTAGATTTCTGGCTTTGGAGTTGACGGAGGTTGTAAAATTTAATGGACTAGGCATGGAGGAGCCTAATTCTTAGGTGGTTGATATAGTTTAGAAATGGCTCCCACCCTTCCAATCTGCTCTAAAACTAAATGTAGATGCAACCTAGGACAAGAAGACCTTAATTGTTGGTTTAAGGGCTGTCATTTGTGATGGGCATGGTAGCTACATAAGGGGAGCTGGAATGGTCAGACTGTCCTCTTCTCCCATTGAAGTTGAAGCCCATGCAGCTTTAAATGGTTTGGTGGTCGCCTTGGACTTGGGTAGTATTCATCTAGAGTGTGAGTCTGATTCAAAGGAGCTGATTCAAAACGTTAAGGGGAATATTCAAAAAGGTAGATGGACGATCTACCCTATTCTTAGTGCAGATTATTCGGTTCTTGCTCCTAGAAGTGGATCCCAAGGCAAGCAAACAAAGCAAGGGATGCTGTAGCTTTAGAAGCAAAGAGGAGGATGTATGATGAAGTTTGGATCAATAGACCCCCATCCTCCCTGGTGTTCATTCTCCAAAACGATGGGCTTCCCTACCCTCCACAGGTGTAACGTTTTTTTGTTCAGTTAGGATCTGACGCACGCCTTCTAAGGTGGCGTCCTAGTTTGTTTCTTGTCATAGCTGGTGTTTTTGTTGTTTCCTTTGGGTATTTGTTTGGTGTGTGTTAGTATGAAAATTGGATTGTCATTTCCTAGACTCTAGCATATGTTGAAAATTAGTGTGTGAAGAATTGTTACTGGACGTTTTGGCACAACTCATTCAACCACATACTTCCGAGGCATGACTTGACTATATGAGAAACTTGACAACAGGTAAATCATGACATAATCATGCATTCATTATAGGATTCCTAGTTGGAATTATTTTCACACAAGTATTTTTATGTTAATCCTATTTTTAATAGGATTAGATTTTATCTCTTGATATTATTTCCTACTTGATTGGTCTAATTAATTTGTTTAGGTCGATATTGTTTTAGAAGATTGGCTATAGTGGAAAGTCATTAGGTTTCCTCTCATCTTGCATTAGTTGGCGTCATCACATAACATGTAAATGGAATTAGAATTCATATTGATAATTGTATAATTGGTTGGCTGCTGTTTTGGCATCTCAAGGAAGAGACCTTTTTGCATGATGTTTAGGAGTCTTAGTTGAATTGGATTGAGTATCATTGTTGCAAAGGAAGTGTGGTCACGTGGGTTTCTCTCCAGTGAGAGAAACCTGCATGGGATAAAACCATGGTTGGTTCCTTTGATCAGTTGGCTTTTTCACGCATTATTCTTGGAGAGCATATTGAATCTGTTTTGAGAAAAAGCTGCTGCGTTTATTTTCTTCAGTAAGTCATCAAGTGCGCCTTTGTTGCTTGGTGATTTATCGAATCTTTTCATCATTCATAATTGCATACATATGCATGTCAGTGACTCATATGGTTGAGGGCACCAAGACTGTTGTGGCGTTTATCCTCCGGTGAGCTTGAAGCGATTGTGACCAGTATTGCGTTCAACATAAGGAGTGTCGAAGATCATCCCGTGACAGAAGTTGAGCATTTTTAGTCATCCTACAAGTATTTTCAGTGTGCTTGGTTTGTTTGGCCTTTTTGTAGTGTTGCTCGGGGTTGTTTTCATCAGATGTTAGTCTAGCTCCTGTCTGTTTGGTTATGTTGCAGCTTGTTGTGCTGTTTCCTTTCCCTTTCGTTTTTTAATGAAAGTGTGTTTCGACAAAAAAAAAAAAGGAAAAAAAGAAAGGGGTTTAAGTCGTTTATCTTTGATGCAATGTAAACGACACGTCGTTTTAGACATGGCGGGGATATCCAAACGCACCGTCCAGCTCCTCAGACTATATTCAACGTCTCTATTTATCTCTATCTCAATCTGATTTTAGGGTTAGGGTCTCTCGTTTCGTCCGCTTTCCATTTCAATTTCTCTCATCTTCCAGTTATGGCAAACCGTACAGACCCGTCGGCCAAGAGCATAAGGGGGACGAACCCGCAGAACCTGGTGGAGAAGATTGTACGGTCGAAGATATACCAGAACACGTACTGGAAGGAGCAGTGCTTCGGGTTGACGGCCGAAACCCTGGTGGACAAAGCCATGGAGCTTGACCACATCGGTGGGACCTTCGGAGGTAACCGTAAGCCCACACCTTTTATGTGCCTCATGATGAAGATGCTTCAGATCCAGCCCGAGAAGGAGATCGTTATTGAGTTCATAAAAAACGACGACTACAAGTGAGTTTTACTGTCCAGTTAATTAATTGCTTTTAATAGAAACTGGAATTGGTTTTGGACGTGCTTATGTAATTGACAATGTGCATGCTCTGGTAGTTGGGAGAATTAGTGCTGAAGGGAAAGGAAGGGGAATTTGTGGAGTTTTGTGGTTTTTGCTGAGAAATCCTAATCCGAAATTTGTGTTTTAGATGTTGAATTCTTTCAGATGCGGAATGAGATATTTTGGGTGGTTTGGATATATGGTAGTATGAAAGGAATAGTATTGTTTTGCTTTATGTAAAAAGTGTAGGAGATGTATCTGATATTCTTTGTTGTGTTAGGTGGAGGTAATGGAAGGATACGGGAAATAATAGAGTCTTGTTGTTTATATGATATGAAGAGGAAATTAGTGATTTCTGTTTGTGAATTTTTGTTTAGGAAGGTCGAAACAGAAGGGGTTGGGATAATAGTGCAAGTTGGTTTGGTAGGGTGGAGATTGTTTTTGTTATGTTCTGGTTGAAGTAGCTTTACGATTCTTAACGCTGAATATATTTATTTTTCATATTTAATGTGGACAAGGAGCATTTTTGCATATCCAAAAGTTAACATTTATTATTTGGGTTTCAGATATGTCCGGATACTTGGTGCATTTTATTTGCGTCTTACGGGCACCGATACCGATGTGTGCCAGTACCTAGAGCCTCTGTACAATGACTATCGGAAGTTGAGGAGAAAATTGGCTGATGGGAGTAAGTTATATGCTCATCTCTGAAGTTTGCATTGATTAGCATACTTACTATTGGATTTTAACGAGAATGCTAATAATCTCTTGCTCTAATTGTATCAGATTATGCCTTGACGCATGTGGATGAGGTTATTGATGAACTTCTGACAAAAGATTACTCATGTGACATTGCGATGCCACGAATTAAGAAAAGGTGGTTATTTATTGGAATAAAAATTTCCTAGCTGATTTTATCATGGTGGCTTCTTTGGTTTTTTTTTGTTTTTGTTTTTACTATAGACATAGTTGAATATCCTCAACCTTCTTTACGTTTGGAATGCATCTTGGCCTGTTTTTGTATTTGGCCCCTTGTATCTCTCCCCTGTTCTAGGTTTCCATGAGGGTCCATTTTTTACTTCTTCAATTTTAGGTTTGTGTATGTAATTTCTTGCCATATTAATACAGATGGACTCTGGAAGCAACTGGTTCATTGGAACTGAGAAAAAGTGCTTTGGAGGAGGACTTTGAGGAGGAGGAAGAGAAAGAGGAGAACGATCAACTTGATGGAATGGATGATGAAATCCATGATAGGGATTATTATCGTGGCCGAAGCCCTGTAAGGGAAAGGGACAGGGATAGAAGACGTGACAGTCACAGATACAGGTTCGTTTCTCTGTTTGTGGCAAATGATTTGTTTTTTAGACATGGAAGTAATGTTTATGTTGATCACTGATAGATGTTTCTTTCTAATATTTATCTATATATTTAACATAGTAAGGTACATACAGACTCCTTGAATCGTGATGATTGACTGGGAATGAACAATTTTCGTTTATACAAATTTTTTATGTTTGCCATATATTAATTCTAACACAACTGGATTGTGTGTGTGTGGGTGCGTGTTGGTCGGTTGGGATGAAGGCTTGGTTAATAGCTCTGGGAATTAGATTGGTTGGGTTCTTATTCTTTGTGCTATTGTGTGTGAGTGGAGATATTTTGGATCTTCAGGTGATATCTGAATTAAACTGAATGTTACCATTTTGTTGATAACCGAGCTGAGAGCACGGAGTAATAGAATGAGAGCCAAAAGAAAAGAAAATAAAGTAAGTCTAAACTGATTTTTTTTCCTTTTATAAATGAGTGTCTGGGTAAACATAAAATCCATTTAAGTTATCTCAACTGATTTTTATTTGGGTTCTGCCTGTCTTTGGATGAACCAGTCTTGTAGCTGTTGTGGGAAATTTATTAGACTTTTACGTCATAAAAATAATGACTTTTAAAGTGGAAGCTGTTGTCTGACTATTCAAATTCAGACTAGTACATTCATATGTCATTGAAGTTTCTACCATGGCATTTTAAGCCATAGGTGTTATATAATGGCTTCCTATAGTGATATCCCTGATCCTGCCAGGTTTCTCTGCACTGACAGTGTGCAGTGAGAAGTATGATGGATTGTACATTTTTCCTGCAGTGTAAATATGGTTTCCTGGTCGGTTGTGTCTTTTCTTATTTGGCATTTGGAGTTAATCCTGCTAAGTTGGTTAATTGAATGTCATTGGTTCTTTTTCTGGGAAGCCCTGTGGTTATTTTCATTTGTAAATGTTGAATTCTACCATATAGTTACTGTTTGTTGTTAAAAAAAGGATTGAAACTGTCATCTTGAAGCTAACACTGCCATTTATGTTTCCTTATTTACTCCCATTAAACAGGGACCACGATTATGACAGAGACTATGATAGGGATAGAGACTATGACAGGGAATGCGGACATGGACGAGAAAGAGATAGGAATAGAGACAGAGATAGGGATCGGGACCGTTATCGACTAAGAGATGAAAAGGATCTTGGTCACGATAGGGGGCGGGATAGGCGAGAGAGGGATCGTGGCAGGAGGAGGAGCTATTCAAGGAGCAGAAGTCGGAGTAGGGATCGTGAGGATGGGGATAATCGCAAAAGACATGGCCGCAGCAGCATGAGTCCCAGGAGACGGGATGGGCATGATGAGCATGGCACTCGTGAGGAGTCAAAGAAGAAGAAAGAAAAGAAGGAGAAGAAGACTGATGGAACAGACCATCCAGATCCAGAGATTGCTGAAGCGAACAGGCTCCGTGCATCTCTTGGATTGAAACCTCTGAAGATGTGATAATGTTGGTTGACTAGTTCGTGTTAATGCGAATGTATTTCATCTGTCTTTGGATTTGTGAACCTTTTACAGCTAGTGCTTTCAGTATCTCCTGTACATCCATTAAGTGGCACTCGAGTTCATGTAAAGATCATTTTTACTGACTGTTCAGGCAGTCATTTTTCAGGATAAACTGTAACTCTTGGTTTTGTGCATGGTACTATGGACCAAAACAAATGCCGTACATTTGTGAAAGCGTTAAAAACAGTATTTAATATAAAAAGGACTAAATACTTTTAGAACAAGAAACATGCTAAATCTTTCCATCTAACAAGAACACGAGGAAATTGAAAAGAAAACAGAAGGTCAAACCCCAAACCAACAAAAAACTTAGCCAGAGGCTAAACGAACCCAACGAGTTCTAGGAACTCCTAATAAGTCATCAACTAATAAAGAACCAAGCCAACTTGGAGCAGCATCAAGCACACACAGCCCAAGATCAAGATTATGGCTCCACTTAGGCAAACAATCCGCCACAGCATTCCTTTCCCTGTAGATGTGGCTCACAGAACAAACACCAATTTGTCTCACCATCGCACAACAGCTAGCAATCAAGGAAGCTAGAGGATTGGAGCCAAGCCTAGAATGCTGCTGAACTAGGAGTACAGCCGTAGCAGCATCGAAGCATTTTCACCTTTGATATAACAAAAAGGTACACATAGGTTAGTATCATCATCATTGGCTCTGTTGTTGAACTTGGTTTTGCTTGCTAAAATATGAATACGGGTTTGAATATGTTCAGATTCTTTATTCTTCTCCATAAGGAGGTATATATAAAGAGTTTACAAGAGTGCTATACAAGGAATTAGATACAGGAAAGAATTAGGAAAGTATCTCCTAATTATACAAAGATTTATCAATTATATAAAATAGGAAAGTAAATCCCTTAATTAATCAAGGAAATAAATCTCCTTGATTAATTAGGAGACTCACGTCAACACTCCTCCTCAAGTTGGTGCATATACGTCACCAATGCCCAACTTGGTAAGTGAGTCATGAAATACTCTTCCACAAACAGCTTTGGTTAAGATATCTGCCAATTGATCTTCTGATTTTACGAATGGTAGGCGAATGATCTTCTTCTCAATTTTTTCCTTGATAAAATGTCTATCCACCTCAACATGTTTAGTTCGATCATGTTGAACTGGATTATGGGCAATATCGATGGCTGACTTGTTATCACAATGTAACTCCATTGGTTTTTCTGGCTTGAAACCCAATTCTGTCAACAATCTTCTGATCCATAGTAATTCACAAACTCCGTGAGCCATTCCTCGATACTCTGTTTCAGCACTAGACCGAGAAACCACATTTTGTTTCTTACTCCGCCAAGTGACTAGGTTACCTCCTACAAATGTGAAGTAACCTGAAGTAGAGCGTCTATCAGTAATAGAGCCAGCCCAATCAGCATCTGTATATCCCACGACTTCGAGATCTCTATTTTTTGAGAACATTAATCCTTTCCCAGGTGCTAACTTTAAGTATCTTAAGATCCGATCAACTGCATTCCTATGTGACACACTGGGTCAATGCATAAACTGACTAACCACACTCACAGCATATGCAATATCTGGTCTTGTGTGGGCTAAATATATCAACCTTCCAACAAGGCGTTGGTACTGTTCCTTATTGGTTGGTTCTTGATCCATGTCTTCACATAACTTGTGATTCATCTCGATGGGTGTACTTCTTCTTCCAGGTCTCCATGTAAGAATGCATTCTTTACATCAAACTGATGTAATGGCCAATCGAGATTTGCTGCTAGAGACAGGAGGACTCTGATAGTTTTGATCTTGGCTACTGGGGCAAAGGTTTCTTGGTAGTGTATCCCATATCTCTGTGTGTATCCCTTTGCCACCAATCTAGCTTTATATCTTTCAATAGATCCATCTGCCTTGAATTTCACAGTATAGATCCACCTGCATCCCACTGTCTTCTTTCCATGAGGTAATGGTACGAGTTCCCATGTGCCATTCTTCTAGAGAGCTCGCATTTCTTCATTCATGGCTTCTTTCCATTTTGGGTCTTCTAGTGCTTCGGTTACACAGTTGGGAACAGGTATGTCGGCTAACTGCTTCACAAAGTGTACCCGTGACTCAGATAATCTGGTGAGGGATACATAATT
>NW_018923075.1:156772-169647 GCF_002207925.1 Prunus avium | reverse complement strand
ACATGAGCGTTGATGTATGATGCCATGATCTTGAAAGAACTGATTCAGATCATGGTTGAGAAATTCTCCGCCATTATCGGAACGAAGAATCTGAATTCGAGTATGAAATTGAGTCTCTACCATGTGATAGAACTGTTGAAATTTGGAACTGACTTCCCCTTTGGTTTGGAGAAGGGAAACCCAGGTCATACGTGTGCAATCATCGATAAACGTGACAAACCATCGAGCGCCCCCTGGAGTGGGAATTCTAGCCGGGCCCCAAACATCAGAATGAACAAGAGAAAAGGGAACCAGACTTTTAGCTGAGCGTAAGGGAAAAGGAACACGATGGCTCTTGGCCAGTTCACAGATGTCACACTGAAAACTGGAAATATCTAACTTTGAAAATAAGGAAGGAAATAGCTTCTGTAAGTATCCAAACGAAGCATGTCCAAGACGGCGATGCCATAACCATACTTTGGAAGTGTGCTTCTCAACACTCGCACCCCCAATTTTGTAAGCTTGACTGAGGCTGGCTTCACTGTCAGAAGCCAAGTCCAGATAGTAGAGTTTGCCCCTCCTAGTACCACAACCAATCGTCCTGCTGCTGAGAATGTCCTGAAAAACACAATGAGTAGGCCAAAAAGTTACAGTACAATGCAAAGCCGTAGTAATTTGGGCAACAGACAAGAGATTATGATGTAAGGATGGAACAATCAACACATAATCTAAAGTGAGGGAGTCAGAGAGAGAGAGAGGGAACCCTCCCCAATTACTGGGGAGGGGGTACCATTGGCATTAGACACCACCGATTGAGAAGACAGTGTATGAGAGTAAATTTGTCCCGGATCAAAGGTCATGTGATCAGTGGCTCCGGTGTCAATGACCCATGTGTGTTTCTTTGAAGAACTATGCAAAACATAACTTGGGGAACCAGTGGTGGCAATTGTGGAGGAAGAGACGATATTCATTGCAGCGGAAAGATTTGAAGAATATGAGGGAAAAAACTGTTTAGGGTTTCGGATATGTGTTTAGGGTTCGGATTCGTGTTTAGGGTTTCGGATTCGTGTTTAGGGTCTCGGATTCGTGTTTAGGGTTTCGGGATTCAGGATACGAGGATACGGGTTCGTGTTTCAAGGAATTCGATACGAGGGATTCGGGTTTCAAGAAATTCGATACGAGGATTTAGAGACAACCTAGGATCGATTGCTCTGATACCATGCTAAAATATGAATACGGGTTTGAATATGTTCAGATTCTTTATTCTTCTCCATAAGGAGGTATATATAAAGAGTTTACAAGAGTGCTATACAAGGAATTAGATACATGAAAGAATTAGGGAAGTATCTCCTAATTATACAAAGATTTATCAATTATATAAAATAGGAAAGTAAATCCCTTAATTAATCAAGGAAATAAATCTCCTTGATTAATTAGGAGACTCACGTCAACATTGCTCATGGTACACTAATACACTATATATATCATCAACATAAATGAAAACGGGAACACTAATACACTAATATATTTACACACACTCTCTCTCTCTCTCACACACACACACAAAAGAGTAAGACTGGGTGATTACATTAGTAATTATATATTTATACACACACACAAAAGAGTAAGACTGGTTGATTATGTTAGTAATTAACTATGCGATGAAGCCTTTGACCAAATATTATACAGACCAATTCTTTAACTTTGTGTCATTAGATACATTAAAGCTATAACGCTTCAACAAGCATATATATATTATGCAATCCTGGTAAAAGCAAAGACTTGACTGCTAAGTTAACCTTTTTGGTATATTTTCTACTATATATTTCTGTGCTTTTCGCATGTAGGTGTTGCTATTAATTGTTTGGATTTGGTACTCATCTGGTTTTAATGCACTAACCCAGTTCTATTATCTAGATATCTCCTCATAAAATCGTGAGTGTCTGCATTTAGAAGTGGGGCATTTCTCTGCTTTTATAATTTGTTATGATCTTTTGTATGGTTTGGATGTGTTGAAATGCACCAATTCTAAATGCAAAGACTCGAAATCCCTCATTACAATAGCAAAATCATAAATTATGCTAATAAGTTATATATAAATAAATTTCTGTCAACTAGGTGGTTGGGTCTTTATAAGGACAATAGTATTTGATATAAAGCTTTTACTTTTATATTTTTAATCAATATACGGAGAATTGTATATTCAAATTTGAAATCTCCTCCAACAACAGGTCGAGAAATACCACTAATCTTATAGCTATATAGTTGATGTATTACTGTGTTAGATATTGAATTATTGTTGATGACATAGGAAAGATATTGCTTCACGCAAACCACAAATCACATTTGAAAAGTGATGTTCATGATAGATTCCATATACTAATCCATCAGACCTGACTTTAGTAGTTGGTGAGAAAACCATTAACAACTAAATTGAATGCTGCCTTTAATCAATCAGCTAGAAATATCTATCAATAACGCAAACCCTGATTTAAGTGCTTTCAAAGAGATGCAAAATTTTCAAATGTGTTAATGTCAAATATGGCCCATGCATATATATCCATGCAAGTTTTCACAATGGACATTAATCCAAGCTTGAAAATATAGTTGGTTTAGTAGGCATGGCTCTTAATTAATTAATTAATTCTTTGAGTATATTTTCAATAATTGATCTCTGTCAATTACGTCATGCATGAACTCAAGGGCGGCCTTGATGGTGTGCAAGTGGTGCCATCGCACAGAGCCCCCATTTATAAGGGCCCCGAAATTTTTTGACACGTATATTATATATATTAAGATTACAAGTATTTTATATATTTAAGCATGTAGAAAAATAACACAACTGTGTATTTGGTTTTGTTGGTCTTCATTGCCCCAATTTTAGTAAGTATACGTAGCTCGGGTTTGAGTCCGGAATGTGTCATTCAAAAGTCGTATTTTTACATTTTTACTCTTTTTTAATTGATATCAACAGAAATACATACAAGAAGTATATATACGCTTTCTCCAATTAACCAAAAAAAAAAAAAAGTATATGTTTTCACCTACTCAAAATAAAATCAAATAAAAGTTATTGTCTTCTTCTTCCCTCTTCTTTTTTCTCAACATTAAAACTTTTATAAATTTGATTTATGATTATCATTGTATGCTAATTGATGATGAATTTTAGTTGTTAAAAAAGTTATTTTAATGCATTAAGTTATGACAAATTTTCTATTTTCTTTAGTATTTTCATATTAGATTATGTGATATCCCCGTCTAAGTTTCGCACAGGGCCCTTAAAATCTCAGAACCGGCTTTGCATGAACTCATACTAATTTATGTGTTTGCTCTCCTTTTATATGAGTTTTCCCAAATTTAACTAGCTAACATCAATTATGAGGGATCGATCATATATAACAAATCTTGTTGGTGATGTAGGAGAAAAAAAAAAAAACAAGGACTATCGGTGTTAATAATAATTAATTAGTAATTTAGAGCATACTTAATTGCATATATACGTGCAGGTGTGGTTGTTCCGAAGACCTTTGTCACATCAAAGTTTGGTAGAAATTTTAAGAGAAAGATAGATAAAGAGTGCTGCTAAATGAACCCTAAAATTAATTGAGTATACCCTATTACCAAACTATTTATTGAATTACTAATTTATTCTAATATAAAATAACAAAAAAATTATATTAAATTATAAAACAAATATAATTTTAATAATTACACTACTCACCAAACTATTTATATTCAAATATTTCTTCACCTGGAATTTGAGTTAGATATAATTTTATCTGAATTTTGAGTAGTCTTGAGGGGGAGTGGGAAGTGGGATTTGGGAGATATAAGAGACAAAGAAACGAGGAGAGGTTTAGGAGCTAGAGGTCTGGGTTGGGTTATTGTATTTTGGCTGTTTTTACCTTTTCTGTGTCGAGCTCATGTCCTTGGGTTTTAGTTGGTGTACTTGACACTTTTGTAGTTCTGAGGTTGTACTGGGTTTGGCTTTGCCGCCCTTGCTTTGCTTTCTATAAGAGATTGCTATTTGACCCCAAAAAAAAAGAGGAGAAACGAGGAGCAGAGGGAGAAGAGGAGCTAGCATAAGGGTTTACAACAAGAATCAAGCTTTGAATTAAAGGAGTTAGCAAATCTACTCCTACAACAGCTTACGAAATTAAAGATTTTGATGCAATCCCAAAATTAGAAAACAGGGCACAAATTCATGTAAAAAGAGAAACCTGGTTTAGGATTGGTATTAGGGTGTTGTGTGACAGAGTGTATTAGGGTGTACCAGGGGTATTTTTGTTAGTTAAATAGGGTGTACTTAGTTAACTTTACATTTTGATTTAAATATTAAGGTGTACTTAGATCATAGAGTGCACTCAGTTAATTTTAGGGTTCATTTAGCTCTAGATAAAAACTGATTAATTAGTTTTAAGAGTACAGTTGTACACTGATTAATTGATGAATTTGGTAGAATGTAACGAAAGATTAGCTTTGAAGCATGGGGAATAATTAAGGTGAGGTTGAAGGTTGCTGTGGAAACCTAATATAAGGAGATGGAAACCTAATATAAGGAGCTTAAACATATTGGACCTCATCAACTATTATCAATTGATTTTGGATTGAATGCTCGCATTCTAATTAACATGATATCAAGTCGATAAACAAAAATATGATTATTTCATCTTAAATCCATGTCGGCACGATGCCTAGCTTAGTTCATTTAAAAAAAATAATAATACCAAACTCTATATCCCTAGGTTGTTAGTATGGGGAGACTATAGCTAGCCCATTAATTAATTATCTATTCTAAAATTATATAGAATCTCTAGAGAGGATACGCTTTGTTTTCCTCTATATATTTTGCTATATGTGGGGGAAGGAATTATAGAGGCAAAGATACACACAACAAAGAAAAGTAGCCTGGATACATAGAATTGATAACTGATGATGAGGAGCTTAGCATAAGTTTTGTTAATGATTTTGAGAAGAGAAATTTGGAGTGGAAGGATGAATGATAATATAGAAATTTAGTTATATACCCAATCTTAGACATAGTCTTATAAAGAAACTCTATACCATTTAAAAACTATAAACACACTAAAAAAAAACCCAAAAATCGACTGCTGTCAAAATTTTCAATTTAGTAGCTGTTTTTTAGTTTATTTGTGTGTGTTAAATACCTATATTGCCATTGTACTATGGATTTGGGAGAGAAAAATCAGATCTGCCCAGATCTGCCAAAAAACCAAATCTGCTAAAAAACCAAATCTGCCAAAAAACCAAATCAGATTTATTTTCTCCTTTCTCGCTGGTGCTTTCTCTGGTGTTGGAGCAAGAGGAGTTTCCATTGAAGCTCAGTCTCAGGTCTAACTATATTCTTCATCTTTAATCTACAATTTTCAATATTTCACCTTTGATTTCTTATTCTAAAATCGTGCTTCTATTGATATTTTTTTTTTTCCGGATTGTTCAAGACCTCGAACGAACCTAGATTAGATGCTCTTAGCACTACTCCTCATCTTCGAGCTCTACTCCTCTTTCACCACGTCATCGTCGTCGTTGTCGTCATCATCATCATCATTGTCGTCGTCATTTGGTTTGGACTTGAGATTTTTGATCTTTTGCTTCAATTATTTGTTTCTCTTCAGATTTTAGTTGATTTTCGAAATGTATTTGAAGTTTTGATGATCGATTTATCTTTTGTTACTATTTCAGTTATGGATCTCATTTTTGTTTAACGATGTACTTCTATGACAGAGTATTAACAATATACTTTTATAACAGAGTATTAACAATGTACTTCTATGACATTATAGTATTAACAATCTGGGCTCGGCTTGTTTTGAGTTGGTCTAGTTTGTTCTTTCTTCATCTTTTCTTTGGTGGACATGTATTAGAAATAGTAACATGACAAGCATTAATCAACATGACAGTAAACTAGCAATGTTAATTATTACCCTACACTGGAACATTACATAGGTAAACATGCATTAGAAATAGGATGTCATAGGAAACTAGCAGTGTTATTACCCTAGACTGGAACATTGCAGGGGTAGATATGCATTAGAAATAGGATGTCATAGGAAACTAGCAGTGTTATTACCCTAGACTAGAACATTATAGGGGTAGACATGCATTAGAAATAGGATGTCATAGGAAACTAGTATTGCTATTACCCTAGACTGGAACATTACAACCATTAATCAACATGAAAGTAAACTAGCAATGTTATTACCCTATACTGGAACATTATAGGGGTAGACATGCATTAGAAATAAGATGTCATAGGAAACTAGCAGTGTTATTACCCTAGACTGGAACATTACAGGGGTAGACATGCATTAGAAATTAGATGTCATAGGAAACTAGCAGTGTTATTACCCTAGACTAGAACATTACGGCCATTAATCAACATGACAGTAAACTAGCAGTGTTATTACCATAGACTGGAACATTACAGCCATTAATCAATATGACAGTAAAGGTGTGGAAGATTATAGTCATTAATCAACATGACACGTAAATGAAGCTATGGTTTTCAAGACGTTTTGTTTGTAATGAATTGTTTAGGTTGTTTTTATAAAATTGGGCTGGGCTTGTTTTGGGTGCTATTTAAGTTTTTTGTGTTGGGCTTCTTTTTTAAGTTGATCAATGGCAATCATGTAATTTATAGGAACTTAAACACCAATTTCTTATGTAGTAAATGAGTTTTTGGTGTGTTTCTAAAGTGCATTCCATGTGAGGTTTTTTTTATAATTTCAACTCCTATTTTGGGTATATTAGTGAAGCTCCCATGATAATAAGCGCACATGATCTTTCTTAAATAAAATAAAAATAAAATAGAAAGATCTATTTGGAAATGGATGCATATGCATGCTTATTAGAATAATCTTTAAGCCTCAAATTACACCGTGAAAGTCTAAAAACGTCAATGTGATTTCCAAGTGACTCTGATTTCCAAGTTTCTGATGAGTGGCCGGACAAAAAATCTACAAAAGTCATCACTAGTTCTGTGATCATTTCCAGCAAGAACGTGATATTCTCTACACGTTTTAACTTTAATTAGGTTTTGAAATGCAATCAAATTCTTGCCAAAAGCAAAAAAATAAAATTGATCAATGCGATGGGACCTGATTTTCGAATTAATTAGGTTCAATACCACTTGTTAAAACGTGAAGTATATGTTAAAGTTGAAATTTGATCTTCGCATTTGGAGGAAATCTTGGGCATAATAATTAGCCAAGAATTGTCAAATTAATCATTCTCAACCATGACTCGTGGAGGAAATCTTTTCCTATAAGAAATACAAGAAAAGATTTCCTCTTATCTTCTCCTCAAAAAGGAAAAACAGGTCTCATATCTATATTTCAATACATATACTTTTTTTTATATTTTTATAAAGGACCCCTTTCATATGGAGAGGAGCGGTAATATACTAAACTCTCACACACACTACACGAATACTAGGACTCAAACCCAGGATCTTGCCTGAGGGAATAAATACTCCAAACCAATACACTAGTGGGTTCTTTGCAATACATTTACACTCTTAATTGTCCAATTTATGTGAAACCTCTCTCTTTGAGGATTTGAACATATGATATTTAAAGGGTACTGATTTTTCCACTTCCCTTTTGTCCACTTACACTCCCTTTAAAAAAAAAAAAAAAAAACTTTCTTAAATAAAATAAAAATAAATTAGAATGGTCTGTTTGGAAATGGATGCATAATTAAGAATGATCGGTAAGTCTACAAAAGTCAATGTGATTTCCGAGTAAATGTGAATTATATGTTAAAGTTGAAATTTGATCTAAATCATATTAGGTAGCCAATCTAAATCATAATCTAAAAGTCCTAAGAAAGGAAATCTATATAAGTGACAAGAAGGTTCTGCTCATCCAGCTTCCACTTTTTTATTTTGTAAATATGAATATGATCACCAAGTGGAAAGCTACTATGCATGCATCACGAAGTTGAAATTTTAATATAATATGTACAAATTAATCGATGAGAAAAATTCCAAGTCTAACTTGTGATCATTCTTTCATCCCATATCACCGCAAATTAATATGCACAATCAAACAAGAGTTGAACAACTTTTTGTTTTCTGGTCGACCTACACTCAGAGTATGAACAGAATCACATAATCAAGAATTTGAATTCGAATTCTCATCTATCTCTCACTCTTTATGTATATATATATAACCACACCATCAACATTAATCAAACACAACCTTTCTCTTACTAATTAACGCTATCGAGTTGATTAATTAGGATATGGGAAGATTAATGAAGGTTGAAGTTGAAGTGATCTCCAAGGAAATTATCAAACCATCTTCTCCAACCCCTGATCATCTTCGCCACTACCAATTCTCCTTTCTTGATCAAATAGCTCCCCAAGTCTACAACCCTTTGCTCCTCTTCTATGAGCACAAAGCCAAGACACAATTCAACATCACTGAAATATCCAACCACCTCAAGAACTCATTATCCGAGGTCTTAACCCTTTTCTACCCTCTAGCCGGACGCATCGAGCACAACCAGTTCATACATTGCAACGACGAGGGCATCCCTTTCTTCGAAGCTCGAGTACTGGATTGCACACTCTCTGATGTTCTCAATAACCCTATCCCTGGTGAGCTCAACAAGTTCATGCCCTTCGAACTTGATGATATTACCAATTCATTCCCCTTAGGGGTCCAGCTCAACATATTTCAATGTGGAGGCTTTGCAATTGGTCAATGCATTTCTCATAAGATTGCTGATGGGTTGTCATATTTCATGTTCGGCAAAATTTGGGCAGCTCTCGCTCGTGGAGACAAAGCCAACATAAACCCTCCGGAGTTTATTTCATCCACCCTCTTCCCACCAAAGGAGTTTAATATTGCATATGATGGCGGCGTTGGCATCACAAAGGACAGGATAACAAAGCGGTTCGTGTTTGATGCCTCTCAAATAGAGAACCTCCGAGCAAGATATGAACACAATATGCACTTGAAAAAACGCCTAACACGTGTTGAAACCTTATCCACTTTTGTATGGAGTCGGTTTGTGGTGGCTACAAAGGATTGTACCATGAATAAGTTGTATAGGGTAGTCCATGCTGTGAACTTGCGTCCGAGATTTGATCCACCATTGCCTCAAAGTTCATTTGGGAATCTTTTTCGTTTTAGCATGACAGCTCCACTACGAAGTGGTGGTGGCAATGAAGAATGTGGTCACAGCGTGGTGATCCCGGTGGTACGAGAAGCAATAGGCAAGATAGACAATGAGTACGTGAAGAAATTACAAAAGCAAGGTGATGAGCACTTGGGTTTGATGACGAAACAGGCTGATAGTTTTAAGAGAGGAGAGATGGGTACGTTACTTAGCTTTAGTAGCTATTGTAGATTTCCTCTTTATGACAATGATTTTGGTTGGGGAAGGCCTACGTGGGTCGGCTCACCCGCACTCACCTACAAGAACCTTGTGCTTTTCATGGACACCAAAGAGGGTGGTGGAATTGAGGCATATGTTAGTTTGGAGGAGGAAGTCATGGCTAAGTTTGAATGTGATAGCGAGTTACTCTCCTACGTTGCCCCAACCGGTCGGGTGCTGCTAAGCTAAGGAAATAAATTTCCTTGTGTGTAACTATATGTTTGTGTTACAAATTTCCCTATCGATCTAACTAATATGTTTGTGTTATGTGTAACAAAATTATAATTTCAAGTTTTAATCTTCGAGCTTTTCTCAATTAAGGCCTACACTTTGAATATTAGTATGTACAAAGTCTAAAACAATGGGTTGCACTTCCATGATCACTTTAGCTGTGATTCACAAATTCTACAGCGTGTATTATAATAAGAATCACTAGCAAAGGAGCCCGCGCGATGCTGCGGGTTTTAAAACTTCGTGAAATGTGTACAAAGTCGTTCAAATATGTAGAGAAAATGGTACTATTTATATAGACATGGAGATCCAAATAGTTGCATCATGCTTTGTTTAGCAAGTTTAAGTTACAACAATGTAAACATATCCTAATCAGATCTCACTTCATATTCCAACAACAGTAATTGAATGATCTAATTTTGACCACACAGCATAAAAACATAATAAAAAATCCGAATCAAGCATGTGGGCGAAGAAATGATCTCATAGTTCCTCAAAAAACAGCCATATACCACAACCTTACCAACTGAAAAAGACAATTGGGGCAAAGCCTCAATGAATGGCATGGATTCACTGTCACCTAACAATAAAGAAAATAGTTAGCTCTTGCATATAAACACAGAAAGAGAACAATGAGTCATATAACGTATCTATGTTTTAACTATCGCTTACCCACAGTCCCACCCAACTCTATAACATAAACATCTGCAGGGCACTCTTTTCCATCAACAGGAATGAGAGAAACTGATTCAATCCAGGTCTTAATGGCATTGATGTGTGGAACAACCTAAATCGAGTCAAACATGGCAGGAAGCCAGCCATCAGTACTCTATGCAAGTGAGAGAGAAAAAAAAATTAAAATAATAAAGTTATGAATTCATTAACATTTGTAATTTTGTATTATCACCTGAATAGTCTTTCCAAGGTAATCGCCTATCCCCTCCTTATCCAGCACAGACTGATTTCAAAAAATAAAAATGAGGCAACCCATTAAAAGAAAATATCAACATTTCATGAAGGGGATAGATGTTAGGAAAATATAAGCACACACACCTGATATATCTTCCCAGTGGTAATGTTGTTGTCCCTAGTAAGAGTCACATCTGGGAATCGTTCATAGTTGCTACGGTCTAAATCAACCTATTACGATTAAAAGTTTAGACTCAGGTTCAGCAACAGCATAAACCATTAAGATAGTATTTCAGGGGCAAGATGTTGTGTTGGCACTGGTTAAGTATGTATGTATGTATGTATGTATGTCTGTATATATATATATATATATATATACATAAAGAGGGAAAGAAGTCCAAAGCCAAATACCTCTCCACCATCACCAAGAACAAAAACCTCTCCATGTTCAAAGGGATCTGCAAATTGTTGAACCAAAATCAAATTAATAAAGAAGAAAATTGAAGCATTTAAAGTAGAGAGAGTAAGAAAAGATGAAGAAAATTGATTTTGATTGAGGTGACACGAAGGCCACAGGCAAATCAATTAGGAAAAGACCAAAAGGGCGGTCCAATTTGCAACACACCGTCCCAAACGGAAATCAACGGCCCCAATTTCATCCTCAACAGCAAAGCCAGATCTTACCACAAACGAAATTAATGGCCGCAAGAAAGCCAGATCAAGCTTCAACAGTGAAGCTCTCATCTGAGAAAAAGCCAACCAAAAAAGATCTCCCATCCCCTAAGAATCCCAACCAAAGGCAAAACTGGTTAGATTTTTCTGACACGTCATGGATAAACAGATTATTAAGTTTTAAAAAAAAGTCTATCACAAAATTTAATCAAAAAATCATAAATCTTATATGCCAACAAATCAAATAATCATATATAGTCACCTAATCCAACAAATCATTATCCACACACAAAATCATAAATATTCATCCAATCCAATAAATCGTTATCCACAAACAAAATCATCAACATTCATCCAATAACTCATTATAAAAATTTCAACTAACGAAAAATATTAGGCATTATCATCAATTAGGGATTTAGAGTTTAAAAATTACTTGAATATGAGCAGTAAAACACTTAATCAAAACAATAAACTTATGTTTTGGAATAAGTCCATTGCATTATGTCGTGTAATGGATGGTTTACTTGTAGCTTTACCATTAAGGGAAATATATCACACAAAAACAAATACTAAATTAAATGGAAGCAAACAAACAGAGAGTAAATAGGTTTCTACATATTTTATACAGTGTTAAATCAGATTTTTTATTTGAATGATCTTATATTGAAGCAACCATCTTTACCTTCCAGCTGAAAGACTCTGTTTTCTGAATACTTCAGCTAGTAAAAAAAAATGGGTTACCAAATAAAGTAAAATTACCAGAGCATTCATAGCACCGGCTTTGAAGTTATGGTGATACTGGGTCTCTTCTCTCGAGCCAAATACACCAAAGTTGGCAACCCACACCCTTCAACATCAGCTGCATTGGGGTCTCTCCCATCAATTGCTATCTAAGAAAAGAAATTTTTTTGATCAAACACCAGTTAAATATCAGTGACCCTGACTTGCAGTTTTATGGTAAACTATCATACTTGAAGAATGGTGTCATGGACACGTCGCGATTTATATTTATCCCACTGAGAAAAGCCTTTATGTTTTGATCGTACTCCTTCTGAAATGTGGCCTAGCTTCACTGCATTTTCGATTTTATTCTCCATGTCCTTGTATAATTTCTACAGCAATAATTTCAGAAGGCAGATTAATAAATGTTTGTGATGGGCCTACCTAAATTTGCACCACAAAAATTTCAGAAAGTTAATTCAATTCTTGATATTAGTACCTTAATAACTACAAAATCTTTAGCCTGATTATCTTCAACTGCATCATCAGCAGGAACTGAGACAAAATAGGTGGAGTTTCAAGCTTACGCTCTTTTAATTTGCTCATCTCAACACTACTACAAAAAGGGCAAAAGACGACCATAAAAAGACTACGGTAGAACAAAAAACCGTCGTTGTTTTTAAAAAGACGACGGTAACAAAAAACCATCGTGGATAAGTGACTTAAACAACTAAAAAATGGAGATACTGTTGAGAATTTTTTTATAACGACGCACACAAATAAAAAAGTGTCGTCTTATTAAAAAGCTTTTCTTTAGAGTTAAAATCTGACCAAAAAACAACGACAGCAGGTATGACAAGCGTCGTCTTTTAAAAATCAAGTGTCCTTTTTTTGGTAAAGACATGGTTGTTTTGAAAGAACTGTCGTCTATTATATGTAAAGATGACGGTTTTTTT
>NW_018923075.1:140905-155009 GCF_002207925.1 Prunus avium | reverse complement strand
AATTATAGGTTATAATGTTATAAATATGGTATTTTGTATGGATATAGTAGGAATCAAGATTGGTAAACAATGTAATTACAATTGAATCTTCAAGTTTTATGAAAGAAATAATTTTTTAGGATATCTAAAATGAAATTAGTACATCATTTTTACAGATAATAAACGGCGATTTTTTGGAACAAAACCGTCTTTTTTAGATTTAATAGACGTCTTTGGATATAATAAATGACGGTTTTTTCAGAAAAAGTGTCGTCTTTACATGTAATAGACGACGGTTCTTTTAAAAACCGTCGTTTTTACATATAATAGACGACGGTGAATTACCGTCGTAGTTTGACTTTCAAAAAGACGACTGTCGATTTAACGACGGTTTGAAAAAGAAAAAGACGACGGCGTTTCCCCGTCGTCTATTTCAATTTTTGTAGTAGTGCAATAGCATCAATTGACAATTGGTTGGTGTCTAGATACAAACATATATTAAGCTCCTAGGGTTCATTATCCACATGCTCAAATAGAGAGAGATAGAGAGAACTTGCCTATTTATAAGGTGATACTTTCTAAACTGCTTGATTAATACTTATGTACAGTTTATCTAATATATGATAACTTGGACAGGCCAAAGACATAACAGATTTAGGTACCTTGAAGGAGGCAGCAAAAATCTTCATTCCAGGTATATTGTAGCATGATTTCTGTTTTCTTAGCCTCTCTGATTCTGTAAACCAAAAACTTCAATATATAACTTTAATTTTCTGTAAGAGTTTATCTAAATTTACTTTCTCTTTGTCTTGACAACTCAATCAAACATTTTTTGGAAGCAACCAAATCAGAGGATCTATTCCCATGGGATAAGGAAACAGATATGAGTGTTAGCGGTGGTCTACTTTCTAATTTGATAGCCAAATTATTTTCTCTATTTAAGTGATACAACAGCCAAGTGGGAAGAGAAGTACCTTGTAATGAATTAAATAAAGTGGTGGTTCGATCTGTATAACCAATAAATCAAACTTAGTTGTGATTTTCAATTATGTGCAGGTGTCAGAGTAGGGTTATTGATTCTACTGGGGGCAATTCTTTTTAACATAAATCAAACACAACCCAAAACAATAAAATAAAAAAAAGATGAAAAACAATCACTATATCAATCAACAAAAACAATTAAAAAGGAAGATCAAAAGAGAATTTCAGTCCCAAAGGATGTTGACTTAAAGCGAATTTCAGATTTTTACTTAATATTTAGACCTCTTTATCAGTCCCAAATGATGTTGAAAGAATAAATATAAACAACAATTGAAATATTCATCAATTTTAATCTTCTTTTTTCTTTTTTCAAAACCTGGCTAAACAATCAAAAGTCACCCTAAACAATTAAAATCACAAAAGAACTATATTTACATGATTGTTGTCATCAAAGATTTGAAAATTCTCAGCTAAACTCAAAGAATTTCAATTCTCTGCTAAACTCCAAAAATTTCAATTCTCAAAATATGTCTGTTAATTGATGAAATAAAGACCAAAAGATGCGCTAAAAAGGTGAGGTGATGCATACCCGAAGACAAAGGATGCAAGAATTCGCAACCAAGAGAGATAGAAGATGCCTGAAGGTTGTAGAACAATCTGTGAAAAATATCACAACGAACAGACAATTTCATAAACCGAAAGAGCCGCTGGATTCGCAGCTCGCCTCCCCAAACGAAAATCAATGGCCGCCAAAGCATCTCCAAGAGAGAACAGAAATCTTCCATCGCTGCCCCCCAACTAGCTAATTCGAAATCAACGATGAACTCCTGCTTGGAGTGAACGCATCGTTCCTTGGGAAGAAAGGCTGAAGGAGAAGGGGCAAAAAGGGAAGAGCAGAAAAGATTAAGTGGAGGGCATGTTCGGAAATTCACTATGAGGAAGAGAAAACAAAACGTGTAACAACAGTAAAATGAGGGGCAAAACCGTCACGTCACTATTCCTAAGCTATAGTCTAGGAATAGTGAAATCATGGATTCAGTTTTAGTATATATATAATTTAGGGTGAAGATTTATTAATATCAACTAAGATGGACATAGAGGGGCCCTGGTGTCCACGCAAGCATCGTTCCAAAGTCTCCAAAAGTAACTCCACATGAATGAGAAAAGCTAATGAAACATAAACACAACATGTCTCCCCCTGGTGGTTAAGAATTTGTTCTTGACAACCAGCTTGAAATATTGATAGGCGGTCCTTTTCTAATCAGTCAACCAGCTTGATATATTGATAGGCGATCTTTTTCTAATCAGTCAACCAGCTTGATATATTTATCAATTTCTAAGTGCTGGCATGAATCATGAGTCATGAGCTACGTAGTTTGGGCTAGAAGAAATGGAGGCTTATGTTAGCTTGGAGGAGGATGTCATGGCCAAATTTCGTTAACCTAATTCGGTTTTTAAAAAAAATATTGGCTGATAAAAGTATTATTATTAACTAATTGAAATCATTATAAATCTCAAACTATTCTATTTTCTTTATAAGCGACGCCACATATACATATACTTTTTCAATCCAATTTGAGAGAAAAATATTATGTTATTCGCAAAATTAAACGAAGACGTGCTTTATCTACCAAAAGAAAAAAAAACCAAAGATTTCATTTGTTTGTGGTGATTGAATAAAGACTTCCTACCATTGGCGGAGAAGTTGGAATGTGCCCCTCTGCTGGTGAAAAAAAAAAAAAAAAAAAAAACGAGAACATACAATACAACAGACACAGCAACGCTCCACACGTCCATGGAAGATTCAGAAATCCCATCTCTATGCGAAGGTCAAGCTATCACTAGAAAGTATGTGTGTCCATTTTCTACAAATCTAATCCTTGAGGCATTTTTTTGTAAGATCTGTCTTTGAAATCTTTGTTGGTTGTTCAAGAAAAAGTCTTCCTCTTTGTTGGTTGTGCAAAAGACATGGCCGCAGCAGCATGAGTCCCAGGAGACGGGATGGGCATGATGAGCATGGCACTTGTGAGGAGTCAAGGAAGAAGAAAGAAAAGAAGGAGAAGAAGACTGATGAGACAGACCATCCAGATCCAAAGATTGCTGAAGCGAACAGGCTCCGTGCATCTCTTGGATTGAAACCTCTGAAGATGTGATAATGTTGGTTCACTAGTTCATGTTAATGCGAATGTATTTCAACTGTCTTTGGATTTTTAAACCATTGAAGTGATCTTCTAATCGAATAGGGATTCCTAAGAACTCATGGTTTATCAGAAACTCTATTCCTATCAGATATGGTAGCCTAATATAAGTGTTCTAGATATACTCACAGGCTTAAGGATTCCTACTTTGATAAGGATTAAGATTACCCGATCCTATAAGCATTAAGGTTATCTCTAGGAGTTTCTTGATGGGCAAAACTCCTAGAGAGATGCATATAAATAGGAGGCTCCTTCTAGAGCTGAGACACACACAAAACACGCATACAGAAAATTCACCCCATTAGAATTACTGCTGAAGGAGTTCTCGGCTTCTAGGAGAAAGTCTCTGGTTTCTGAAGCACAGTTCGATCTTCATCTTGTTCATTATGTCTGATGCAGGTTAGTTGGTGTATTACATGTTATATCTATTTAGCCTTACATGTGGTATCAGAGCTTTAGTTATATCGTGTTTTACCTAACCAATCTGATAAAGGAAATCTATGAATTTAAACTGGAAGTTGCAAGTTATATAGACAAGAACATGGTAAAGCTATAAAGAATTGACTTTAACATGTTCTTGACAATTTTTTTTATCAAGTTTGCAGTTGTCATGGGATAATTGAGCAAGCTAAAGCAGCTCAATCATTCCATGGTAACTGCATTCAAAGTATGTGATCCAAATTTGCATCATAGTTCAGAACATATTGAAAGGCTCTCCGTCCAAAGATGTGAGCAGTTTGATATAGCTTTGATTATGATGGATCGACATGGAATATGCACAATTATAAAATAGCAGAAGTTTTCCTCTATCCAAAGATGTGGACAACTTCTTGTTCAAGGAATTATATAACTGTTTATATTTAAATGTCAATGAACATACTTAAACTTTATCCAAAGATATGAGTTAAGTATGTTTAAGTTAAAGTCTTTTGGGGAAATTATTCACGGTATTACTGTTTTAAAACCTGTACACTCAATCACAATTCAATCCACTGGCTCCAACTACAAGAAATGGAGAGAAGATCTTGAAATAGCTCTTGGCTTATTGGCCTATGAAATGGTTCTAACTGAGGAAGCACCAGCCACACCAGCAGTTGATGCATCTGTCGAGACCTGGGCTGTGACACCCCGATCCAGTTTTAACCATTTATCTAATCTATTTAATTTATTTAATTGTGAAATTACAAATTTTGCCTTCGGAGTAAGGTCACGATAGTCACTTTTCGATTCGTAGGGATTTTTGGAATTTGAGTGGCACAATTGCATAGAACTCGTCAATATGAGTTCGTAGACACATAGTAGTTTTAACGAAGAAGTTACGATCAATGGAAGTGCAATGGCACAACTGTAAATATTTCAAAGTCAGATTTTTCAAAACCCTGATCAATCTCTCTCTCACGCGTTTGTCTCCTTTCCCTCTCCTCCTCCCCCGATCGACTCTCTCACCTCTCTCGCCACGAAACCAGCGCCGGTCCTTTGACCAACTATATTTCGCTTCTCCGACCACCTCCAGCCACAAAACCACCGCCAAAAGAATTGGCCTGGCCCCCTTCTTCCTGTTCCACCCCTTCTTCGACGAACCCACCCCCTCCTATGCCGGCGAGAGCTTGAAACAGGCCGGTTTTCCTTCGAAATTTTTCGGCGTCTTTGCCGATGACTCCGATGATAAATTCGTCAATCCAGGTATGTTTTCTCACCCTTTCAACGTGACCTAGCTGATGGTTTGGTTGGTTAGGATCGATTTCGAAGTATTGAAACTCAATTTAGAACCTAAGTTTTGACCAATTTTTGAACGCATGTTCCGGCCATTTCCCGACCAAATTGGGGGTGGGCCCAAGAGCAAAAGTTGCTCCTCTAGTTGTCACGAACACATAGGTATATGTATTGTTGAGTGTTTCGAGAATTTTTCAGTCACCGGAATTTTCTCAAGACACCCACGCGATGCCAGCATGTGTGGCGGCTCGTGGGCCATGATGTGGTGGCCCATTTTGTTCTAAAATGATCCCTATGTCGTCCTGAGCAAACAGTCGAACGAATTTACGCATATTAGGCAATATCCGAGTTTGATATGTTCGGAACGTTGGATTGGCTCTATTTCCAAGATTACGTAATCGGAGTCCCGGATACTCCAAATCAATGATTCAAAGATTATGTAAAACGGTGACCATCTGATAGTGTGATCGAGAGCGATCCAACTGCTCAATCGAGACCAAACTTTCAGAACAGGATTAGTAAGCTTGGTTGAACCCATAGGAACTTTTGCATCAGAAATCGGAGGTCGCGGGCCCCTCGGGCCCGGATGACCAAAGTTGGGAAGTTGGACCACTTGGTTGACCGAGCGTCTTCTGAGGTTATTTCACCTTTCGAAACACGTAGTTGGACCTTAGAAACTCCCCGTTCATGGTACACACACTTGAGTCCTCGGAAAACTAGGAGTTTGTTCTTAAAGTTCTCGTTCGAAGTATTTTATTTAATCTAGTCCTTGTATTCTTCAATAGGTACTCCAGCTCAGCAAGCTCAGCCAGCAGGACCCTCTCAGGGCCACATAGCGTCGGACTTTCTGTGAGTGGACTTTGTTTTGAACAAGCATTATTTTCAAGGCTTAACTACTTTTAAAGCTTTCCTTACATACTAAATTTTGTAAACCTATATCTTGGGATGGGGTTTAGTTAGAGTCAAAATAAATTGAACTTGATTAGAACTATTTTATATCGGGAGCATGAGAGTACCTCAGTTTCATATTGATTACGTATGAATGGTTTCAAGTGCATGTTTTTAGCATCGTTTTCCAAAAAGTGGGGTTAGTATGTTGTTTTCAATTATGATAAAACTTTATTTTTGTCCACTCACAAGTTTTCTATTTTGCGCCCCCCAGGCAGTAGCTTGATTTGAATCGAGTGGCAGAGCCGAGACTTGAACTTTCAAGCCCCGAACTTTTGTAGGATAACTTTTATTTGTCTCGATTTCCATTGAACTTTGTTTTCATTTGTAAATTGAATTTCTCTAAAATTGCTCTGTTATCGCCTATGTTAGGGTTTATGTAAGGCCGGAGGCCTTTTATGTAAACTGTGTGCTTTTGTATTGTGCATGTTGCTGGTTGGGTTAATTATTGTGTTTTGACACGTGGAACTTTTTTGGGAAAGTCCGTTTTTCAGGGGAGACTACCGAAATTTTGGTAGAAAGTCTCGATCCTATTCTCCTTTGTTTAATTGGAGAAGAGGTTGATGTTAGTAAGTGGGCTCGGCATTGGGTGGATGTTGGAAGAACCACAGGATTAGTCACAGATTTTGAGGAATTCGGGGCGGGTCCTGTCAAAGGCTAAGTTTGCAAAATGGACTAAGGCTAACAAAATGGCGATCTTAATCATGAGGAGATCAATTTCAGAGGAGGTAAAGGGCAGCATCACAAAGTCTGAAAATGCAAAGGCATTTATTAAGGCAATAGCAGAACATTTTCAAGGCTCCAAAAAGGCTGAGATAGGTACACTAATGAGCAAACTCACATATTTGAAGTATAATGGAGCAGGATGCATAAGGACTCACATTCTGAACATAGTCGAAATTGGAAACAAACTGAAAGCTCTGCAAGTTACAATGGATGAGACGATGATGGTGCACTTTGCTCTTAACTCCTTGCCTAGCATTTATAGGCATTTAAAGACTACTTACATTGTTCAAAAGGAAATATGGACAGAGGCTGATCTAATAGGAATATGTGTGCAGGAAGAGCAAAGCATTAGAAATGATAATGCAAAGGAACATGTGAATTTGGTGCAAGATTTCAAAGGCAAGCCAAAGAAAGGATATAAATCCAAAAATGCAGACAAGAAGTAGAGGAAGGATGAAACTGCCAAAAGGACAGGTCTAGTAGGTCTGAAATGTTTTCTCTGCAAAATGTTTGGTCACATGAAGAGGGATTGTAGAAGGTACAAATGTTGGATAGACAAGCAAAAGGCTAAAGATAAGAAAAATACAGTTTCTGTGGTTTATGAATCTAATTCACTTGAAATTTTATCCAAAACATGGTGGTTAGATAGTGGTGCAACAATTCATGTAACAAATTCCTTGCAAGTGTTCAAAACAAAGAGAGTGCAAAACAAGGATGACTTGAAGGTGTTTGTGGGAAATGGAGAAAGAGTTAAAGTAGATTTTATTGGTTTAGTAAGTCTTGAGTTGCAATCTGGATTCTTTTTGGAATTAGTTAATGTCGTTTATGTTCCTACTATGACAAGGAACCTTTTATCAGTTAGTAGGCTTGCAAGATCAAACTTACAGTTTGAGTTTGATGATTTTGGTTTCTCCATTTCAAGAAATAAAAGAGTTGTTGGTAATGGCATGATTGTTGATGGAATGTTTCGTTTGAATTGCAAACCAAAACAAGGCACTGAAATGATAAATGTAATAAGCACAAAACAGTAAAGCAATTCAGAATCATATACTCTTTGGCACAAGAGACTAGGACATATCTAAAAAGAAAGACTGAATCTCTTAAGCAAGCAATCTATGTTATCACCACTTAACCACCATGAAAGGGATAAAACATGTATTGAATGTGCAAAAGGGAAGATGACAAACCTCAAAAAGAAAGAAGTTATAAGGAGTGAAAAATCACTTGAGTTGACACACACTGATATCTGTGGCCCTTTTCCAATCAACACTCATAATGGCTACAGATATTTTATAACCTTTACTGATGATTTTTCTAGATATGGATATGTGTATCTAATAGCAGAAAAATCGAAGGCATTGGACATGTTTAAGATTTACAAAGCAGAGATTGAGAACCAACTGGATTCGAAAATCAAGGTAGTAAGATCAGATAGGGGAGGAGAATTCTATGCACTACTACAAAAAACACTTTGCGCGACGAAATTAGTTTGTTGCGCAAAGATCGTGAAGAAAGGGTTTGCGCGACGAAAAATATTCTTTGTTGCGCAGAGCTACTTTTCGCGACGAACGATAACAACTTTGCGCGACGAATACTAATGTCGCTCAAAGCTACTTTGCGCAATGAATCTTAACCACTTTGCGCGAAGAATCCTAACTACTTTGCACGACGAATCCTAACTACTTTGCACGACGAAACCCGAATAATATCTACTTTGCGCGACGAACCTTAACTACTTTGCACGACGAAAGTTAACGTCGCGCAAATATACTTTGAGCGATGAATCCTAATGTCGCGCAAATCTTTGCGTGATGAAATATTCAATTTTTAAAATTTTTGTTTTAAATTTTTTTTTTAATTAAAATAAACTAGTTTAATAGTTTGCGCGATGAAATATTTTGTCGTGCAAGGTTTTTGGCATTTTGTTTTATTATTTCTCTTATATCAATTTCATTATATTAATTTTTTTAAATTTAATTTAATTGTATGATTTTTTTTAATTACTTTAATTTAAATTGACATATTCAAAATAAAATTACATATGAAAAATAGTTGTCAAATTATCCAATATATATAATATTCAAAATGTACACATAAATTAACAAAGTACAATAATAAAATCTACAAGCCTATTGTGGTGGTAGTGGCGGAGGATATGTTTCGATAGCGTCCAAATCCTCAACTTTAGCCGTCAAAGTCTCGATGATTCCCTACAAAAAAACAAATATTTTCAAATAACAAAAAAAATACCATAAAATAATAACAAAAAATTGGCATAAACTCAAAACTAACTCCAAAAACACATATTAATGAAAAAAATTTAAAATTTGGAGAGAATATACCTTTTGGCAAGATTTTGAATGAGTGAGAATGAGAGGGAGAAGTGAGTGTGAGTGAATTAGAGAAGATAGTGAGAGAGAGATGAAAGAGTGAGTGAGAGTGAGAGATGATGAAAAGAGAGATAAGAGAGTGAGTGAGAATGAGAGATAGTGAAGAGAGAGATGAGAGATTAAGTGAGAGGAGTGAGTGTGAGAGAAAGGGTAGGATTTGGGGAGAGGGAAAGAGAGAGGAGAGGTAAGAGTAGAAGACATTGAGAAAATGGTGGAGGAGTTATTTTGGTTTTAAAAACCGTATCACTTTGCGCGATGAAAATAATATATTGGTCGTGCAAAGTCTTTAAAAAAAATTCCCATTTTTGGTGCCCGCCCAAATTTTTAGAGTATACTTTGCGCGACGAACGACTATATGTTGGTCACGCAAAGTCGTAAATTTTTTTTATTTAAAAATCCCATTTTTGGTACACACTCAAATTTAAAGAGTATACTTTGCGTGACGAACGACTATATATTGGTCGTGCAAAGTCTTAATTTTTTTTTTTTATAAATTCCCATTTTTGGTACCCGCCCAAATTTTTAGAGTATACTTTGCGTGATAAATTATTATGGTCGCGCAAAGTCTAAAAAAAATTTAAAGCTACTAATAAATATATATACTATTCAATTTCTTAAGTGTTATACGTACAAAATAAACAAATTTAAAGCTACTCAACGATCCAACCGTCAAACTTGTTTGTTTATACTTCGAGATCATATACACCAAAAGTCGGAAAAAATAAACATTAAGAGATCACGTAATGGGATAAAACATTTCGATGGTTATAAATGAAAAATCAAGATTTAACGGTTATTTCAACTCTGATTTTGATGATTTTTTACAGCTACACTCCTTGACTCTATATGAATACAATGACTGCATTCGATCGTCAATTTAAAATATTTACACTAGTGGATACCGCAAAATCTTATGTTATATTTAATAAAAGTATAAATAAACTCTTAATTGTTGGTGAATATATTATTTTGATGGCATACGCATTCTATGAAACTAGTTTCAACAATCCAACCGTCAAACTTGTTTTTTTATACTTCGAGATCATATAGACCAAAAATCAGAAAGAAAAAAAAACATTCAGAGATCAAGTAAAGGGACAAAACATTTCGACGGTTATAAACGAAAAATCAAGATTTAACGGTTATTTCAACTTTGATTTTGATGCTTTTTTACAGCTACACTCCTTGACCCTATATGAATACAATGACTACATTCGATCGTCAATTTAAAATATTTACACTAGTGGATACCACAAAATCTTAAGTTATATTTAATAAAAGTATAAATAAACTCTTAATTGTTAGTGAATATATTGTTTTGATGGCATACGCATTCTACGAAACTAGTTTCAACGATCCAACCATCAAACTTGTTTGTTTATACTTCGAGATCATATACGCCAAAAATCGGAAGAAAAAAACATTCAGATTTTCCCCCGTCTTTGAAAACCTTTTCTCTCATTAACAAGTGTCGTCTTTTAAAACATGCTTAAAAAAGGCCACTTAAGTGAATTCGCGCTCGACAAATTTTCAGATTTTCCCCCGTCTTTGAAAACCTTATCTCTTCCTCCTTGAAACCCTCCTGAGCTCTCTAAAACACCCTCATGAAAGGTTTGATTTGAAAGTGACTTAATCTCTCAATACCCTTCTATATCTTGCTAGTGAATTCTGGATTAGTCTCTTTGCATTTCTGGTATGTTCTTTGTCTCCCTAATTTTAGATTTTCTGTCTCTCTTGATTTGTTTGGTTTGTTTACATATATATTTTTTTATTTCTGGTTTCTTTTTAGATTTTCTGATTTGGTTCTCAGGAGATGAGGAGGAAGCTTGCAGATTTATAACTTTT
Organism: Prunus avium; assembly: GCF_002207925.1. The sequence goes on along the minus strand of NW_018923075.1, from coordinate 144,229 downwards.
TATTTTGCAGGTTTTCTATGTGAGTCGTATGTTTTTTTGTTGTTGAAAATTTGTTACCTTCTCTTTTCAACATCATTTTATTTATATATTTTTCCTTTTAAAGGTTCTCGATGGTCTTTTTTATGCTCATTTTACAAGTTTTCTATGGAAATATGATCCAATGGTAAAATTTCTCTTCCACCTAATTTTATATGTTTATAATCTTAGCTTTTTTTCTCTCTCTGTCATTTTGATTTATTTACAGGGATGATGGAGGAGACTTCAGTTGTGCATCATTTGTATGTTTGGATGAGGAAGGCTTGGATTAGGAGTACGTAGGTCTTATTAGGAAAAGATTGTACTACTTAATTGGTTATTAATTATGTTTGTTGTAGAATAAAGATTGGTTAACTATGTAATAACTATTGAATCTTCAAGTTTTATGAAAGAAACTATTTTTGAGTGTATATATTCATTAATAAAGCATTATGGTTGGTTTTCCAGTTAAAATCGTTGTAAAGCATCATATGAAATCAAAAAGAACTAAAATGTAGCAGTTTGGGAACTTATTAGACGACGGTTTTCATAATAAATCATGGTCTTTACAAATAATTAACGACGGTTTTTATAAACCAACCGTTGGCTTTATAGATAAGTAACGACAGTTTTTATAAAATAATTGTCGTCTTAACCTACAATCCACGACGGTTTTAATAAAATCGTCGTCTTTCCTCCTATAATTAAGGATCTTTACCTCTAAACAATGATGATTTTCTTTAAAAACCGTCGTCTTTACAAATAAACAACGACGGTGAAAAGCCATCGTAGTTTGACACCCAAAAAGATGGCGGTCGATTTAACGACGGTTTTCAAAGCATTACAGCGACGGTGGATCCCCGTCGTCTATTTCATTTTTTGTAGTAGTGAGGCAATTCCATTATAATTGAGAATGAATGTGAAAGAACAAACCCATAGTATGAACCCTAAAAAGATGTTAACCCTACAGGTTATACATAGGTGTTCAAGATAAAGAGGAATACACTCACTTTATATGACACAAATATTTTTGGTAAAAACAAGGAATGTTGAGGTTCTCCATATTTATACATGCGAGCATGGGCAAGTTTGAATTTCAAAGCACCATAGAAACAATAAGGTATGGGGAAGAAAACCACGGGAGAACAGAGAAGTAATAAAGAAAAGATTATTACAAGAGGATAGAGGCCCTTATAGATTAAAATAAAGAGGGATGATTGACCCAAAAAAAAAAACAATAATAAGAAATAAAGGAGGAAACCAAGTGAGATAGAGAAAGGAAAAGAGAGTGTGGGCAAAACACATAGAGAGAAAATCCTTTCAAAATAAAGATGGAAAAAGGAGAGAAAAAGAGGAGAAAAGTGAACACCCATCAAAAAGAGAAAGTAGTCAAGAGAGGGAGAGAGAACACAAGATGTGAAGGAGCGCATGGGCTCATGAAAGGAAGGAAACTCAAGATGCGAGAGACAACCCATTAATAGGAAAGGAAACTTAAGATGCCAGAGACAACCCATGATGAGGAGAGAGAAAACACAATTGAGAAGAAGAGAAGAGAATACCCCAGTAATATAAAAGAATTATAAAGAAAAGAAGACAATACCAGTAACAGAGTAGAAGGAAGGCAGCGTAAAAGAGCAACGAAGAAGACATAGACCAGCAGTAAAATCAAAGAAAGAGATTGGGCTTAAGAGGGGATGAGTCATGAGAACACCGGTTGAGCAAAGATAGAGCGTGAGAGGCTGATAGCAACACAGGGGACAGGGCTTGAGTGGCCGATACCAAGTCGGCAACACAGGGGAAGAAACATGGGCTGTGCAAAGGGAACACCGGCAATGTAGCACGGCAAAGAAAGCTCGGTGAGCGTTGACGAGGCTCACAGAGGAAAGAGAGACGGCTCGGTGAGCGATGACAGGCAGCATCAACAAACAAGGGGAAAGTAGGGAAACCTCGATAGAGAAACCATCAGAAATACATGAGGCAAGCATTGACAAGGCTCGCAGAGGGAAGAGAGACAGCTCGGCGAGAGAGACGGCGCGAGGGAGACAAAGAAGTGGACAAATATTTCAAGAGAATGAGAGAAACTAACAATAGAGAGGTGTGGTCTTTGAGGGAAAAACAGAGATATGGCCATCATGCCAAGAGACGGACATGGATAAGGAGTGGGACTAGGTATCTGAGGAGTGGAAGAGGCACTAGGCTGTGGAGGAGAGGGAAAAAAAAATCATCTTTGAGAAGAGGAGAGGAAAAAGGACTATACAGAAACAAACACTCTTACAGGTGATGAGTGCCAACGACTCTCAATGTTGGCAGTTGGAGAATCGCTAATCGGCGTTAGCCATTAGCTCTGATACCATGTAGAAACTGTATATTAGATTATTATTTTTGAGATATTACAACCTATATTTATACCCAAACTATAAGATATCTTCCTAGTGGTTACAATGAAACGGAAAACCCATTATATCCTAATAAAGGCTAATAACAACATAACAACTAAAACACTAATGTATTGTCATTGAAGACCCTTAGCTATGGTAACTCCCGTAACCCCCTAACAAGGAAGCATGCTAATTCAGTGGGTACATTTTATTAGAGTTTAAATTCTTCTTATTTATTTATCAAGTTTATCGTTTATATATTTTCACGGCAGTTCCCTTGTGTTAAAGCAAATGCTCAAGGTTTTGGAAGCCTGGAAGCCAAATCTGCCAACCTAGCTAGTTCTCCCAACATTCAAGCGAATTCTGCAAATTGTAAAGCTAAATCTTTCAACCTTCAATCCAAATCTAAATCGGCCAACCATAAAGCTATTAAGAATGATGCTCTTAAAGCCTCTTCGGCCAACCATAAAGCTAAATCTGCCAACCTTCTATCCAAATCGGTTAACCTTGAGGCCTTTTCTACTTACCATCATGGTAATTCTGCCAATCTTCAAGGGAAAAAGTGCAAACTACTACATTGGACAAGAAGTGGAGAAGCATGTTGCACTTGCTGAAATTTCATCCACAAACCCTCAAGATAATGTGCACTTTGTGCCACTTGGACCAGATTGTTGGAAAGTTTGGGTCCTTGAAGTACTTGTAGGAGGCCAACCCTTATTTCGGCCAACACGTGAATTTTTTCTTATTGAAGTTCAATTAACATTTTAAAAGAGTTAAATGGAGTTATAAAGTTTATAGAGTTCAACATATTTCAATTGATTTCTATAAACTCCACATAGAGTTTGATTGAATTCCTAGATTGATTTTAATGGTGTTTGTTAGAGTTTTATCATAGATTTTAAAAGAGTTGATTAGAGTTCTAAAATGTTCT
>NW_018923075.1:109534-140475 GCF_002207925.1 Prunus avium | reverse complement strand
AAAAAAAAAACCAGCACCTGAAAAAAAAATAATAATAACAGCAACCAAAAATAATAATAATAACAGCAACCCTTGACAAGCACACACGTTTTGATATATGCTACTGTTCGATGACTATAGATTGCTGAAAAGGGCTTTGGTCGAACAGATTGACAAACATACACGTTATATGACACATATATATATGCTACTGTTCATATATGAAAGAGGAGATTTGTTCATATATGCTACGTTATATGATCCATCCATATATGAAAACGTGAAAAGAGGAGATTTTTTACCTTCACTTGACAAGCACACACGTTCGAGGACTGGAAAGCGTAGAGCACGTTCAAAGTTTCTAGGGTTGACATAAGATTTGTCAGGGCCTTTTGTATCTATACTTACCACTTTAATTTCTAATGAAATCGGGCAACTTATTAATTCCATCAAAATAAATTACTTTTTGAATACACCTAAATTTTGTTTGACTTTTAAAAAGTCATAATTGAATACACCTAGATTTTGATATATTTTTTTAATATCAATTGAAATCTGAATTGAATACACCCAAACTTTTACAAACTCTTTTAAAATCTAAATTGAATACACCTAAACTTTTAAACTCTTTTAAACTCTTTTAAAATCTTAATTGAATACACCAACTGCATGGCCAATCAAGTTCATCTCCTTCGACTAGCTCTTGATTGAGGTAACCATTATATTAATTTGTAATGAGGTTTTTCCTTTAGCAAATTACAATGGTTAAGTTGGTAAAATGAGTTTTCAAACAAAATGCAGGTGGCAGATCAAGTGTGAGTTTGATTCTTTGTTAGATGATGTCTACTGTCAGTGCTGTCATGAGGTTTTTGCATAGGTTACGTTGTAGGTTTGGCAGCACTATTACGAGTGAATGAGTTGGAGGCTGTGTACAAGTTAATTGTAAATTTGGCAGCACAATTATGTGTTTCTTTAATACTTTAGAGAGTTTTGTATTTGGAATTGATTATGATTAGTATAGTTTTCAATGAAATGGTTCTTTCTTTCAAGTTTGGTTGCAATACTACTTTTCGTTTTGTGAAATTTTGTATCCAGGGAAGTAATAGATGATATAAGTATATTGTAAATATGAAACAGGAGCAGGCAGGGAATTAATAATTTGTCAAAAATATTTAAAGTTAAACACAGCGTGCACTGAACGTCTTAAATGAGAATTAATTACTCTTTTACGGCGCGCAAAGTGTGTCGTAATTGCTTTAACTGAATTCAGGCTCATAGGGAACGTCGTCTTAAATTTTTATTACGACGTTCATGCACGCCATGATTGAGGAACACTATTTACGACGGGGGCTTTTATTGCTTGCGTGTTTCTCATCATGAATGATAAGATGTGTTCTGGTATATAGGGTGTATTTAGTTAATTTTACATTTTGATTTAAATATTAGGGTGTACTTAGATCATAAAGTGTACTCAGTTAATTTTAGGGTTCATTTATCTCTAGATAAAAACTAATTAATTAGTTTTAAGAGTAAAGTTGTACAGTAATTAATTGATGAATTTGATAGAATGTAACGAAAGATTAGCTTTGAAGTATGGGGAATAATTAGGGTGAGATTGAAGGTTGCCGTGGAAACCTAATATACGGAGATGGAAACATAATATAAGGAGCTTAAACATATTGGACCCCTTCAACCATTATCAATTGATTTTGGATTGAATGCTCGCATTCTAATTAACATGATATCAGGTTGACAAACAAAAATATGATTATGTCATCTTAAATCCAAGTCGGCACGATGCCTAGCTAGTTCATTTATAATAATAAAAAATACCAAACTCTATATCCCTAGGTTGTTAGTATGGGGAGACTATAAAGGAAAACAAACCGTACACACGATCCTCTCTAGAGATTCTATATATATAATTTTAGAATAGGTAATTAATTAATGTCTAGCTAGTTCATTTATAAATAAAAAAACCGAACTCTATATTCCTAGGTTGTTAGTATGGGGAGACTATAGCTAGCCCATTAATTAATTATCTATTCTAAAATTATATAGAATCTCTAGAGATGATCGTGTGTACGCTTTGTTTTCCTCTATAGATGAGTGCTGCTATTTCCACCCACCTGTCATATTTTCCCACCCACTTTATCTTTAAAAATTTAAAGACAAATTTACTCCTTTGTAAAATGACTTCTAAGGACTTAGGAAAAAATCTCAACACACCTATAACCTCCGCAGCCTTCAACGTCTTATGACTCTTATCAATGTTCTCATGTGCTTTCCGGAAAAAATGTGTACCATCCAATATTCAAACAAACCCAAAATTGTGAAAGAAATTCAAAATCCCAACATTTCCTGAGAGATCTGCTGTTTGGTCACTAAGAAATTAAAAGAAAAAAAAAAATCAAAAAGCTCTAAAACCCATATTTGATTCTATTAAGAAAAGTAAAGGCCAAGTCAAACTCAAAGTAATCCATAACTATTGGTTCCATATTCTTGTTGAATAAGATTTTATGGCGACCCAAACAGAAAGTTACACCGTGAAAGTCTACAAAAGTCAATGTGATTCCCAGTGAATATGATTTCCGAGTTTCTGATGAGTGGCTGGACAAAAAATCTACAAAAGTCATCGCTAGTTTTGTGATCATTTCCAGCAAGAACGTAATCTGTTGAGGAGCGTAAAACCCCAACTAAATCAACGTGATTGATTATGAATATTGATCATTGACCTGTACAGATATTTAGTTTATTTCCTTCCTTTTATATAGGCGTGTACATTAAGGAATAGCTCATTTAGGCTAGTTTTCAGCATCTTAACTGGCTATTGTATTTGTATAAAGGTGTTGTACCCCATTCTGAAATATTAATCAATATACGAATTACCAATTCTATTATAATCTTTACCAGTTTTAATGCAATCAAATTCTTGCACAAAGCCAAAAATCAAATTGGTCAATGCGACCGCTTGGAATTATTTTATGTTTTATTTATTATTTAGAATTTGGTGTAGCTAGTACACGAAAGTGTATACCATGATTTTTTTTTTAGCTTTCGTGTAGGGTTAGTGGATGATTCAATGAGAACTTCCCCCATAAGTTTATTGGCCGGTGATTAATAAGTCCTCATTGAGAACTTCCCCCACAAGAAGGTCACTGCTGATCCAGCTTCCACGTTATTCTATTTTATTTTGTATATATGATCGAAAAGTGGAAAGCTACTATGCATGCATCACGAAGTTGAAGCTACTATGCATTCTTTCATCCCTTATCATCATATAGAACCCTTTCAGTGGCGGACCCAGCATCTTCTCAAAGTATTACATTATAATATTTATTTATGTAGCAATATTATATATTTATATAACTATTTATTTTATGAACACAAAATACATTTGTGAGGGAAGACAAACTAAGTTATTTATGGGTCTTGATATTTTGTCAACTTTGAGGCCTTGATATTTTGAATAAGGGAAATTTGGGTTAAAATCTTGAAGGTTTTATTTATTTGTTAGCCAAAATGTCTTATTTATTGTAGCTTACATGGTTGAAGAAGAAATTTAAGTGTTGGCTCTATGTAGGTCTGCCAAAAGAAATCAATGACATTCTCTCGATATGATATTATAGTTGAACAAACTTTTTTTTTTCTCATCTATCTCTCACTCTCTGTGTTATATATATAGGTGTTGATACATGTAGAACCACCCCCTCAAAATTAATCAAACACAACCTTTTTCTTACTAATTAACGCTATCGAGTTGCTTATGGAAAGATTAATGAAGGTTGAAGTTGAAGTGATCTCCAAAGAGATTATCAAACCATCTTCTCCAACCCCTGACCCTCTTCGCCACTACCAATTCTCCTTTCTTGATCAAATAGCTCCCCAAGTCTACAACCCTTTGCTCCTCTTCTATGAACACAATGCCAAGACACAATTCAACATCACTGAAATCTCCAACCACCTCAAGAACTCATTATCCGAGGTCTTAACCCTTTTCTACCCTCTAGCCGGACGTATCGAGCACAACCAGTTCATACATTGCAACGACGAGGGCATCCCTTTCGTCGAAGCTCGAGTACTGGATTGCACACTCTCTGATGTTCTCAACAACCCTATCCCTGGTGAGCTCAACAAGTTCATGCCCTTCGAACTTGATGATATTACCAATTCATTGCCCTTAGGGGTCCAGCTCAACATATTTCAATGTGGAGGCTTTGCAATTGGTCAATGCATTTCTCACAAGATTGCTGATGGGTTGTCGTATTTCACGTTCAGCAAAATTTGGGCAGCTATTGCTCGTGGAGACAAAGCAACATAAACCCTCCAGAGTTTATTTCATCCACACTCTTCCCACCAAAGGAGTTTAATATTGCATATGATGGCGGCGTTGGCATCACAAGGGACAGGGTAACAAAGCGGTTTGTGTTTGATGCCTCTAAAATAGAGAACCTCCGAGCAAGATATGAACACAATATGCACTTGAAGAAACGCCCAACACGTGTTGAAACCTTATCCTCTTTTGTATGGAGTCGGTTTGTGGCGGCTACAAAGGATTGTACCATGAATAAGTTGTATAGGGTAGTCCATGCTGTGAACTTGCGTCCGAGGTGTGATCCACCATTTCCTCAAAGTTCATTTGGAAATCTTTTTAGTATCTCCATGACAGGTCCACTGCAAATTCCAAGTAGTGGTGGTGGTGGCGATGAAGAATGTGGTCACGGCATGTTGATCCCGGTGGTACGAGAAGCAATAGGCAAGATAGACAATGAGTACGTGAAGAAATTACAAAAGCAAGGTGATGAGCACTTGGGTATGATGAAGAAACAAAGTGATAGTTTTAAGAGAGGAGAGATGGGTACGTTACTAACTTTAGTAGCTATTGTAGATTTCCTCTTTATGACAATGATTTTGGTTGGGGGAGGCCTACATGGGTCGGCTCACCGGCACTCACCTACAAGAACCTTGTGCTTTTCATGGACACTAAAGAGGGTGGTGGAATTGAGGCATATGTTAGTTTGGAGGAGGAAGTCATGGCTAAGTTTGAATGTGATAGCGAGTTACTCTCCTATGTTGCTCCAACCGGTCGGGTGCTGCTAAGCTAAGGAAATAAATTTCCCCGTGTGTAACGATATGTTTGTGTTACAAATTTCCCTATATAACTAATAAGTCTGTTCACTTTAATTGTGATTCACAAATTCTGCGGCATGTATTATAATAAGAATCATTTACGGTGAAGATTCATTAATATCAGCTAAGATTTGGGTGAAGATTCATTCATATCACAAATTCACAAATACTATTACACAAGTTTCCAAAACTAACTCCACATGAATGAGAAAAGCTAATGACACATAAACACAACAAGTCTCCCCCTGGTGGTTAATTGGGTGCAAAGTAATTGTTGTTGACAACTATCTTGAAATATCGATACGCGGTATTTTTCTAATCAGTCAACCAGCTTGATATATTTATCTATTTCTAAGTGCTGGCATGAGTCATGAGCTACGTAGTTTGGGCTAGAAGAAATGGAGGCTTATGTTAGCTTGGAGGAGGATGTCATGGCCAAATTTCGTTAACCTAATTCGGTTTTTGAAAAAATATATTGGCTAATAAAAGTATATTATTAAGAAATTGAAATCATTATAAATCTCAGACTATTCTATTTTCTTTATAGGCAACGCAACATATACATATACTTTTTCAGTCCAATTTCAGAGAAAAATATTATGTTATTAGGGTATGTTTACTTTATTATCTCATGCTTTAATCTTTTCAGCTATTCGAAAATTAAACAAAGACGTGCTTTATCTACCAAAAGAAAAAAAAAACCAAACGGGGATTAGTCTGGGTTGTGGTTAAGGCTTAAAGGTGCCACCCATAGTTGGGGCCCATCCAGGACCACCTCGTGGTTCAGACCAAAAAAAAAAAAACCAAAGATTTCATTTGTTTGTGGTGATTGAATAAAGACTTCCTACCATTGGTGGAGAAGTCGGAATGTTCCCCTCTGCTGGTGCACACAACATGTTTGACGAAATGCCTCAAAGAGGCCTTCTATTTGCTGCGCTGCGTGCCTGTTTTATTTATTTATTAATGTCCTGGTCCAAATGACGTCGTTTTGGACCAGGCAAAAGAAAAAAAAACAAAACAAAACGAGAACATACAATACAACAGACATAGCAACCACTACTAAAAAAACTCACACTACCTACTGATTATGATTTGTCCCCTAAGTTGATTTTTGAGACAATTATTTGTCTCCACTAGCAATAGAGACTATGCAGCCACCATTGTTGTATCAGTGTCCTAGTTTGGGGTTGCTATTGGTTATAGGGCACCATTTAGTGAGTCAGTCCTTCCCTATTTTCCCTTAAAGAAATACATTTTTAAGATACAAGCCATTCAATTAAGCCAAGCCATGTTGAATGGCTTCAAGTTTGCCTACTGATATTGGAATGGTTTCTTTTAAAATAGGGACGCATCAATCACATAGTGAGCCATCTTGTACTATTCACGTTGCGTATCAGTCCTCAACGTATCATTAACTCATTAATAAAATTATTTATATAATACAGTTAAAGCCATCAGTCCCCATTCACAAATATTAGTTTTTAAAAAAAAGTGCACTAATTTGAAATTAGTGCACGTTCAATATTGATTTCTATTTAATAATTTATAATAATAATAAATAAATAAAAGAATTTTGGATGAAATAGTCCAGTATATTTGCTCCTCACCAAGTCTCAACATCTCCATTTCAGGTTGCTCATTTTTCTTCCTCTATTCTTCATTTTGCACCGTTTGCTCCTCAAGTGCTCCTCGCATGGTCTGTGCCTCTCTTCATACCCCTCTTTGCTAAGTTACTATCCCATCCCAAGCACATCAACCCATGACACCCCAGCTCCAAATCTTCTATGTTTCTTCAATTCGTTTACTAAAATCAGCCTGCCCAAAATGCTTATATCAGTAGAAAATGGAGGCCGCTTGAAATTTTAGTTCAAACATCTCTAACTTTAAACTTTAGAACAAACTGATATATAATTTGGCAGCTGATAAGTACCTGTGATTGTAGCATTATCCCATCCTTGTAGAATGCTACCAATTGTAGCAGCAATGGCCACCATCACAGCTCCCCTCATCTTTTCACCAATGAATAAACAAGACCCCCAATATCAAACAAACCTGAAAGGAAAAAGTACTCACATAAATCAAAATTAATAAATCATTTCCACCTAAGATAGACCCAAATCTAACTAACTCATAAGTAACCATTGTCACAACCCAAAACTCAAGTGTAAGATCAAGGAAAAAAAAAAGGAAATTAAAAGAGCATACAAACAGCACGGGTCTATTCGCAGGGAATCGGTCAAGCAAGCGTGAAGGCAAGAGAAGCAACGAGAGGAATTCTAAGTCTAAGGACAATGAAGGGTGCTTTGAGTGTGGGTCTAAGGATCATTGGAAGCGGAATTGTCCAATATGGAAAGAGAAGATGAAGAAAGCTGGAAGTTCAGCAAATGTATGTGATGATGACATTTGTGATGAACTCTTGACGGTTACGGAGGAGAGTAACGGGGAAGTCATGGCTAGCTCTTCGGGTAAGGGTTCAAGTTCTACTTCAAGTTGGATTTTGTGATTCCGGGTGCTCATATCATGTGTGTGCAAATAAGTTGATGTTTGACACATATGAGGAAAGGAAGTCATAGCAAGTTCTTCTTGCATGCAAGTTCATCATCAAGGGTGCTTGATTTCAAAGGTGCAGAAAGTGAAGTCAAGACAAGGGATGAGGAGGAGGATGTTGTTGAAGAGGACACTACAACTAGTGTTGACCCAACTTTACAAAAACAACTATCGCTCACCCAAAAGTCTGAATTGTTCCAAGCTACACCAGAAAATCTGTCACCACTAGATCATCAACCTAACCTTAGCAAAAAGATCTATGCACCACCAGAAATTTTTAGGAAAAAGGGAGTCAGCAAACCATGCCCAATTTTTCATAAATGAACAATGATTAAGATACATCTGAAACCAACTCTAAAAAAAAAAGAAAAAAGAAATATATGTTCAGGCATTAACTCAAATCACATCCAGCTTTCGCAAACTACCTCTCTGACCCTTAACATTTCAATTATTTTTTTTCTTTTAGACTTTTCCTCAAACACTACCTAGGCTTTTCCTTAACATTTCAATGCATTGCATCAGAAGAGTCATAAATCATTACCTTGATTCGAACTCATCTCGCATATATCACACAAATGGCTCCATCTCTATGCGAAGGTCGAGCTATCACTAGAAAATTTGTGTGTCCATTTTCTACAAATCTAATCCTTGAGGCATTTTTTTGTAAGATCTGTCTTTGAAATCTTTGTTGGCTGTTCAAGAAAAAGTCTTCCTCATTCCACATTTGAATTCAATTCAGTTTGATGAAAGGATTTGCAGAACAACAACTCTGTTTACTTGATGGGTATTCGGATCCAAATCTTAATTAAGTTGCTCTAATCTGTGCTGACCAAATTTATAAAATTAAAAAAAAAAATTCACCTTTTGCTTTGTTTCTGTGATTAGTGTAAGATAAGATTCAACCTTGCATTTCAATTTTTGAAAGTTGCAATTTTAAAGATTGAAAGCCAATTTGGGAAATTTTGTAATTGCTTGTCTTTCACCAATTAGAGGCTCTTCTTGTGATTAGTGGCTGTATGAACCATAAAGAGTATGGTCAGCAACAAATCATGACGGTCAGATTCTAAATGTTGTCACTCTTGCACCTCCCCTAAAAAATTTCTGAATCCATCACTACTTCCTACGTGTATAAGCTTGATCACAATACAAGCATATTTAAGTCTTCAAATTTTTGGCACAACTCGATCAAGTTTGATCATTTGTAGAGAAAATTAGAATGAAGGTTGAAGTTGAATTGATCTCCATGGAGATTTAACCATATTCTCCAACCCCTCACCATCTCCACCGCTATACCAATTTTCCTTCCTTGACCAGTTAGCTCCCCCAATCTACAACCATTTGCTCCTCTTCTATGAACACAATGCCAAGACACAACCCAAAATTACTGAAATATCCAGCCACCTCAAAAACTCTTTAGCCGAGGTCTTAACCCTTTGCTACCCACTAGCGGGCATTCCCTTTCTTGAAGCACAAGTCAGTGAAAACTTTCTGATTTCCACAACAATCCAATTCTTGATGAGCTCAACAAGTTCCTCCCATTTGAACCTGATGATATTATTAATGAGTTTGCCTTCGGTGTCCAGCTCAACATATTTCAAGGCGGGAGGGTTTCCAATTAGCTTTTTTTTTTCTTAGAAAAAAATTAATATATATATATTTCAATTTTTTGTTTTTTGTTTTTCTAAATTAGCACTAATTATTAAAACAAAATTAATAAAAGGAAGAGGCGTGCAATTTTATGTGTTTTTTTCTTTCTAAATTAGCACTAATTATTAAAACAGTAACACTAGGGGCACCAACTTATTTACCAATTTTTTAATAACAACTGATGGAAGATAACATGGCAATCCATGTTATATGCCACATCATTCATTTTAATTCAATTTTTATGGTAAACCATTTTAATTCATTTAATTTTGATGTTTATTTCTCAAAACCATCGCTAGCCATGAACTTCTCAAGATGGTGTTGGGTTTCATGTCTGGAATTAAGTGAAAGAAGTTGCAAATTATTTTTTTGGTGAGGAGCTTATGCCCTTGGTTTGGGTTGAAAGGCCTCCGTGTTCTTTGATCAAATCTACTCTTTTATGAAGAAAAAAAACCTTGAATCTTTTAAGAAAATGTCAAATCTAATCTTTTATGAAAATTTTTATTTACTAAAATCAGATGAAAGGGCCACTATGCTGGTGATGATGACTACAAATGGATGTGATATTGGGCGGCAATGGAGGGTTATGGTGGTGGAGGATGGAGAAGGATGAGCAATGGTAGGGTTCGAGAAATAAACATATTAAAGTAAAATGAATTAAAATGGTTTATTAAAAAAATTGAATTAAATTGAATGATGTGGCATATGACATGGATTCATTTCTGCAAGAAAAAACATGTTGGACTAAAGATACTAATCATATATGTATTCTAATATTGTTTGCAAAAAATGAGACACTAAAACACAGAGACTACACCATCCAAGAAAAAAAACACGTTGGACTAAAGATATACTATCATATATATCATTCCCATGATCCAATTACGTTTTTGTGGCAACCATGAGACAATATATCAGTCTCCTTGAAGAGCAACACAAACCACAGACAATCACAATCACAGCTAAACATACACACCCTCTCATTGTTTTGTTACCAAGGTACTTGAACTTAAGCAGACGATCATGAAGGCTGAAGTTGAAGTAAGCTCCAAAGAGATTATCAAACCATCTTCTCCAACCCCAGACCATCTTGGTGCAGTTGCTTCTCCTTCATTATTATTCAGAAGAGACATGGCTATTAATTAATTCTTTGAGTATATTTTCAATAATTGACTTCCGTCAAGCGTCATGCATGAACTCATCTTTGTTTTTTTATTACTGGCCTAGGTAGGTAGTGGTGTGTGTGTAGTCAGTGGTCTCATACTAATTTATGTGTTTGCTCTCTTTTTATATGAGTTTTCCCAAAACTAACTAGTTGTTAGGTTTTGTTTAGCTAATGTTTTTAGCTTTTTTGATAAACTTGTAATCTTATATGTAATCACTTAAGTTCAAGGAATTTAAGGTAGTTTAAGTCTGCATTTAAGATGATTACAGAAGTTGAGATCAACTTTGTGTTGGAAAAATGGCTCACATTTAGTATGCAAGTGAAGGAGTGAGCGACCGGTCGCAAGGTTTGGGCGACCGGTCTTTTTTGCACAGATTCGAAACTGGAGGAATCGCAGGAAGCAACCGGTCGCAAGGTATCCGCGATCGGTCGCAATGTATCCATAAGGTATCCACGACCGGTCGCAATGTATCCGCGACCGGTCGCCAGTTTGCTGTGCTGTCTGGTTTCCTACGCGTTTTCAAGTCCTCCTTGGTGTGCTACCATTTTCTACCGACTTGCAAGGATTTTATTGTTGGAAAAATGGCTCACATTTAGTATGCAAGTGAAGGAGTGAGCGACCGGTCGCAAGGTTTGGGCGACCGGTCTTTTTTGCACAGATTCGAAACTGGAGAAATCGCAGGAAGCGACCGGTCGCAAGGTATCCGCGATCGGTCGCAATGTATCCATAAGGTATCCACGACCGGTCGCAATGTATCCGCGACCGGTCGCCAGTTTGCTGTGCTGTCTGGTTTCCTACGCGTTTTCAAGTCCTCCTTGGTGTGCTACCATTTTCTACCGACTTGCAAGGATTTTATTGTTGGAAAAATGGCTCACATTTAGTATGCAAGTGAAGGAGTGAGCGACCGGTCGCAAGGTTTGGGCGACCGGTCGTTTTTACACAGATTCGAAGGCTGGAGAAATCGCAGAAAGCGACCGGTCGCAAGGTATCCGCGACCGGTCGCAATGTATCTGCGACCGGTCGCCAGTGTTGCTGTGCTGTTTTTTCCATGCGTTTTTCAAGGTGTCTTCACATGTGTCGGTTTCCTACCTAATGAGGTGTATTGCCATGGTGGAGCTCTTGGAAATTACTAGAACGATTTCTAAGAGGTTGAAGAGGTTCTAGAGGTCAACAATGGTTCATGGGGTGATTAAATGGTTCGCCAAGGTGGAGATTGTTGGAAAAATGGCTCACATTTAGTATGCAAGTGAAGGAGTGAGCGACCGGTCGCAAGGTTTGGGCGACCGATCGTTTTTACATAGATTCGAAGGCTGGAGAAATCGCAGAAAGCGACCGGTCGCAAGGTATCCGCGACCGGTCGCAATGTATCCATAAGGTATCAGAGACCGGTCGCAATGTATCTGCGACCGGTCGCCAGTGTTGCTGTGTTGTTTTTTTAAGAAAACACAAAAAGGAAGTAAAAAGCTATAAAATGTCAAGAACTAACTCAAAATAATAGGTGAATAACATGAAAAATCATGTGTAAAAATGAACCGAACAGTGGACATTAGAGAAGACTTTTTGGTAGTGGATGAAGGAATTTCAAAACATTTTTCCAAAGTTCATTTGAATATTAAACATGCATTTAATCAAATTAATCGCAGCGGAAGTCTATGGTGGTTGTTTAAATTCAAAACAAAACTTCTTCCAAGTATCTTAAGCCATGAACATTGATATGTTTTTCATAAATGAAAATTCAAGAGAAAGGATAAGATCTAATTGTTGGAAAAATGGCTCACATTTAGTATGCAAGTGAAGGAGTGAGCGACCGGTCGCAAGGTTTGGGCGACCGGTCGTTTAGAAGCAGATTGCAATCTGGAAAAATCGCAGGGAGCGACCGGTCGCAAGGTATCCGCGACCGGTCGTAAGGTGTCAGCAAGGTGTCATCAGTGTATCCGCGACCGGTTGCTGGGTATCCGCGACCGGTCGCCAGACGTGCTGTGCTGTTTTTTCCTACGCGTTTTCAAGTCCTCCTTGGTGTGCTACCACTTTCTACCGACTTGTAAGGATTTTATGGATCACTTCTGATATATTAGAAGGTGGCAAGCAGCTGGAAAGTTGGGGAGAACACTTTGGCTATTTGATAACTTGTATCAAAGGTTTCTAGATAGGTTGGCTAAAGGGTGCATGCATTGATGACTTACTTCCAACTTGCCTAACCTATGCTTTAGGTGGGTGGCTGAGAGTGGGAACGTGCAAGTGTTGCAGCCCTCTACCTCACATTTAGGATGCAAGGTAGCAGCAAAGGTTGACTTGTTTCAATGAGTACCTACCCTATGGCTCTAGATAGGGTGGCTGAGTTTGCAGCTATTATTGACTAGCTTTTGGTCTGCCCAAGTTGTGGTCCAAGTCTGGAATCCAAGGGCAGAACGTGGGAGAACAAGATGGAGCCTTCTCCAAGGTCCAAAGGCTTGTCTATTAAAGGGAAGGGGAAGCAAGACAGCATGTGTGGCTTAATTGCCCAAGGGTGGAGAAGTTCACCCAAGGGTGGACAAGTTCACCAAGGGGTGGCTTGGTTCACCAAGGGGTGACTTAGCTCACCAAGGGAGTGCTCTTCATTCCTCAAGGGGTGTGGTTAATCTCAGGTGGTCAAGTAGCTGGGAGCTATTGTGTTCCAATGGAGGTTATCTCACCAAGGTGTGGTTAAGTTCATCAAGGGATGGTCTTTATTCTCCCAGGGGTGATTAAGTTCACAAAGGGTGAGGGTAATTGTAATACCATCAAGGGTGTTTTAATCATCAAGGGAGAAAGTGTTGTAGTCATGAGAGTCTAGACACTAAAGGGGGGAAACACCAAGGGTTGTGAGAGTTCACAAGTGTATCAAAGTGTTGAGCAAGGGGTGTGAGAGAAAAGAGAGCTTAGAGAGAGAATAGAGTTCTAAGGGGGTTTTCTGTGTAAAACCAAAGTTGTAACTTATTCTTTCATGAAGTGAATTTCTCAAGGGGATCACCAAGAGGATGTAGGCATTTGCTGAACCTCTATAAATACTTGTGTCATTTTGTGCTTGGTTGTTGTCTCAAGTGTGTGTATGTGATTCATCCACTTTGTGTGTGTCACAAAGTCCATCAACAACAAGATCATTAGGGGAGGGTGAGTTGAGTTTTGTGCTCAATTCTCAACACTTTGTCATGGCTCAAATGAAGTCAAGATCCCTAAAGGTAAAAATCATACATTGCATTGCATGCATTATAGTGTTGTCATGTATGACTTGTCAAATATGCATGTTTAGTCATCATTAGTTGTCACATGTGTAATTCCTCTTAGCTCATCTTTAGAAATTAGGACTTGGGTATTTGCTAGAAAGTTGAAATACATTGAAGAGCTTATGAGGCTTCAAAACCAAGATAATTTGTGCATTCATTTATAATGGGCATCATTAGGACAATCAGCATCTGCATCACAATACTTCGCCGAGATAACTAGTCATATAGGCCAAATATTTTCATACCAGGATTTTAATCAAGGCACGTGATTTTGCTTATTATAAGTCCAATCATTGATTGCCAAGTGTCCTTTTGACCTGTCAAAAAGGTTGGGGCTGGTCTGGACTCACCAACTCTCGCATTTTACATTTTTCATATGGGTTTTAGAGAGAGAGAGAGAGAGAGAGAGAGAGAGAGAGAGAGAGAGAGAGAGAGAGAGAGAGAGAGAGATTTTTCATATGGGTTTTAGAGAGAGAGAGAGAGAGAGAGAGAGAGAGAGAGAGAGAGAGTTCTAGTGAGATATTGTGCATAAATTAGGTTTTGATTTTTGGAAGAAGAGTTCATGGGTTCTTGAATTCTTTTTGGGGCTTTTATTGAAATTTCATTTCTCAAACTTTTGTTTAGTGATACAAAGTTTTCATCTCTCATCACTTTCATTTCATCATTTTGGAAAACTTGGTTTTCTCTTTGGTTTGTCTAAGAGTGTTCATGGCTTACGGAAGGAGATTTTCAAATCATTTTTGAAATCTGCTTCTGTGTTTGAAATCTTCTTCACCCATTGAGAATTTTTTAGAGTAAAACTTTTACTTTGCATTCTCTACTTGGTGTGGTATGAGTTTTCATTATGAGATTTTGAAGAATATTCTTTGAAATCTGCTGTGCTTTTTAAAATTTACATCTGAGTTCAGTTATGACTAGTCATATTCTTCGGTTTGTATACAGGTTCATTATGACTAGTCATCATCTTTAGTCTAGATCAGATTCTTGGTTGATTTATCTAAGAGTATGGTTTCTTGAAGGAATTGACCATTTCATCTAAGAATCTATATTTCATTATGTCTGTTCAATATGGAGCTAAATCGCCGGTGCCATGGAGTGAAGGAGCTAATGGACTAGCTGCCACTTACATGAAGGACAAGCTACCAGCTCAACTAAGTTGGAGAAGATGGTTGTTCAGGGAGATAGTGCTCATTTCCTAAATAAACCCAGGATTGCTTGAGCTTGTGATTACTTTTTTCGTAAGAACCTTCTTAACTTAGTGGATTGCCTGGTCAGATGATGACCCCTAATTTTTCCCAATGGTGGGTTTCTGGAAGAACATATATGGTGTTGATTCTGGATATTATGACTAGTCATACTTGTTCAATATGTGTATGATTATGATGAATGTTCACACACTCTCCACTCTAGTTGTTGCTAGCACTGGGGATGCCTAGATTGACGGATCCTTCTGAGTACCTAGGGTGTCACTTAGCTTTCTCTTCTAGAATTGCAAGTGTTGATAATTTATTTCTTATGAATCTAGGTTGTGGATTGCTTGTCAGAAGCCTATGACTAGTTGTTGACTAGTCATACTGTTGCTTAGCTTCATACCAGTTTTGGATAATCAATTTACCTTGTATTTATGAACTGATTGCTTGTTTATAGGTTTATGACTAGTTTATTGACTAGTCATACTTCTTCTAAGTTCACTCAATCATTGTCATTGTCAGATATGTTTGATTAAGGGATTTGAATATGTGTATCTCTTGCTTGCTCATAGGTCAATGACTAGTTGTTGACTAGTCATATTGTTACTATGAACATTTAATCATTGTTGTCTTAGATCTATCCATTTGGGTTTTAATTTACCCCCTTCGTCTAAGCACCAATTTCACTAGCTAACATCAATTCTATTGCAGGGTAAGTGATCGATACCTATATATAATACGTATGTGGTGTAAAAAAATCACCATAACAAATCTTGTTGGTGATGTAGGAAAAAAAAAGGATTACTAGTGTTAATAATAATTAATTAGTAATTTAGCATACTTAATTGCGTATTTACGTGCATAGGTGTTTGTGATTGTAAAATTGGTTGAAATTTTAAGAGAAAGATAGATAAAAACTGAATAATTAGTTTTAAGAGTAAAGATGTCTAATTAATTGATGAATTTGGTAGAATGTAATGAAAAAGATTAGCTTTGAAAAATATGGGCAATGGGGCTGAGGTTGAAGGATTTTTTTTATTTTTTATTTTATTTATATATATATTTTT
The DNA here is from genome assembly GCF_002207925.1 of Prunus avium. Next base: position 124,507 of record NW_018923075.1, on the reverse strand, counting down.
TTAGAAGATGATGGATTTCATTAGAAAATCAGAGTATTACAAGGATAAAATATGTATAGAGTGGCCTTATTAAAACCTCTCTCAGGAAAACCCAATGGGACAAAACCCTAGAAAAGGAATGAGTATCACACGCGTCCAGACTACAAGAGAGTCAAGCAACAATACACTCAGGAGAGTTCTCATTTACACAATCCTGTAACGAAAGAGGTGGGTTAGAAAACCAAAAAGTTAAGGCCTCTTGACCAAGATTATAGTGTGTAAGACGATCCACCACTCTGTTAGCTGTGCGAGGAACAAAGCAGGCTGAGTAGGAGGGGAATGAGGGGAGGAGTAGGTGAATATCTTCGACGAGAGCCCCTTCTGCAGCATAATAGGGATCTTCCTGAAGGATCAAATGGATAACGATCGAAGAGTCAAACTCAATAATGAGAGGCATGAGAGAAGCATCCATTAGAAAAGAAATACCAATTTTGAGAGCATACAACTCAGTACCAGGATTGACAGCAAGCTAGGAGCACGCATCTCTACCGCCATACAAAGACGACCGTAGGAATCTCTGGCTGCTACACCAACCTCACATAAACCAGAACTCAAGCTAAGTGCATCATCAACGTTGAGTTTAAAGTAACTAGGAGGGGGAGATTGCCACTTTTTAGTAGGAATTGGAAAAGAAGACCATCTATGATGGATTTATAAAACCTTATGATACTCAGCATCATAGCTCTTTACACTAAAGACTATTTGATAAGGAGGCAAGACAGGAGAACCTAAACAAAGCTACATTTCAAGCATCCCACAAGAACCACAAAGTAATAGTAAACAAAGACTATTGTGAGCTGGGGAGGATATCCCATACAGCCAACAAACAAATTGCAGCATCATGATAGGGTAAAGTGGCGAAAAGTGGAGCCCAACCTATTAGGCGCAAAATAAAAGAACTGATCATGCAATCATGAAAAGCATGCATCACAGTTTTAGTCAGACCCATACAACGAAAGCAAGTGGTATCTTAGACTATTTTTCATCGAAGAAGCACCTCACGAGTAGGGAGAGCGTTGTGGGTGAGACGCCACAAGAAATGTTGCATTTTCGGTAGAACTTTAAGCTTCCATAGATTCTTCCATAGCTGTTGAGAGGAGGAAGAGGAAGACCTGGACACAGACAAAGAGGCCATATGAGCTTGAAATTCCAATGCAGAACAATATCCACTCTTAACTGTATACCGACTGTTACGAGTAAAAGGCCAAATACAACGATCACCAATATCGCAACTCAAAGAAATAGATAGGATGAGTTCAGCTTCAGGAAAGGTGAATAAACAATAGATCTCAAAAACATTCCAATAACCACTAGCAGTAATAAGAGCACTGACTCTGGAATCCACAGGGAGACAAGGAGAAGATTGAACATTAAATGTAAGATGGTGAGGTACCCACTGATCGATATAAATGTTCAAAAGTCGGCCATCACCGATGCGCCATTGAAGACCACGGGAGAAGAGTTCACGAGTCCATAATATCGACTTCCAGGTAAAAGAAGGTGTTGAACCCCCTTGAGCATGTAGAAAATCATACTCTTGAAAATATCAAGCTTTAAACATCCGTGCAATGAGGGAATTGGGAAATTCGAGAAGACGCCATGCTTGTGTCTGCCGCGCAAATCTCACGGCCTGGAGTTCCGGGCCGAGGGGATGTGCGTTGACACGTGGTTTCCTGCTTTTGGGTGCGGTGCGTTTGTGCGTGGGCGTGCCAGCACGGTCTACCGTGCGTCGAGATGGTTGATGTGTATGGGAATGGTTAAGTGGTGCGCCTGTTTGAACTCGTCTTCTAATCAAACGATTGTAGCCGAGAGAGGAACTAGTCTCGACTGTTAAGTTCACGGCCTGAACTACAAGGCCGTTGAGTGATGGTGTTGGTGGTGGGTTTTGGGCGGTGCTCCGGCGCGCTGCTCAGGGAGCGACGGTCGTATGATATATGGGGTGAGTGAACGAACAACAAGGATGGTGCTCCGGCGCCTTGAAAATCAAGGGTCGTATGATATATTGATGAATGAATTTTCGTTACAGTTTAACACTACTCCTAGGAAAGCAAGTAAAGATATTGAAAGTGCATTATAGGAAAAAATAAGTTGCTCCGTGGGAGGCTTTGGTTTTGGTGTTGAACCTTTTGAATGTAGCTTGAGCCTTGTATTTATAGGAAGAGTTACAGGATGAGTAATCGAGGCTGAATTTACGCATAGTGGAGTCTGATTAGCGCAAGTGGGTGTCCAATCGACATTTGGGATCGTGAAGCATGGTGGTGTGACCCCATAAATCCTGGTGAATCTCGGCCGCCGTCCTAATCGTGGTTCCTGCGCAGCTGGCCGTGGAGACGCATTTATTGCTCTGATAGCTGGTGACCTAATCTCTCAAGCTGCAAGAATTCTTGTGAGAATGTCTACGTCTAATCACTCTGTCTTCTGTCGCCAAGACCTGACTTCAGTCACTTCCCACCTTCTCCCATGCATTAAATGCTTATTTGTGGCCAGTGGGTTTGTTGCATTAAACAGGCACTACTTCATTAAATGAAGCATGGGTTCCTGCTATCACGTGACGATCTGACTTTAATATCTCTGGCCGTGATTTCGCTTGGCCTCGGCCTCGGCCTGCACTCGAGGCCGAGATAATCATGCCTTAGCATTTTTCTCTTCTTCTTAGGAAGGCAAAGCACTTTGGCGAAACGCTGCGTTTCAGTTTTATGAGCAAGTGCCAGGGCCGAGAAAGGGAGCTCCTTCGGCCAGCTCATGGCCGTGATTTAGTAGGCACAAACATTGCCCCCACATCCCTGGATCCTTCGGCCTCGGCATTGGTAGGGGCCGAATGGATTCCAAGGGATGGACCCTTTGCATTCCTTCTGAAGTGATTGACAACTGGGGCATTAAACGCGCAGGCCAATTGGCGCTTTTAATGCCTTAAGCACGTCGTGTAGGCCATTATTGCCCAGGCTCACTCGAGGCGTCGTCTCGCCTCGTCAAGTGAAATGGTGGTCGAGGAGGTGGGAGCCGCAGAGGCGGCGGTTGAGGAGGCGGCCACTGCCAAGGAAGTGGCTGAGGCGCTGGATGCTGAGATTGCATCCGCAGAAGTGCTTCCTGCCGAGGAGACTGCCAAAGGGGCGACCGAAGAGATCGCCGAGGAAGTTGCTGAAGAGGCCGCTGAGGGAACTGCCGAAGAGGCCGCCGACGAAGGCGGCGAGGAGGCCAATGAAGAGGCCGCTGAGGAAGCAACCGAAGAGGCCGCCGAAGAGCCTGCTGCGGACGTGCCAAGTGAGCCCTTGCCGTCCGCCCCTCGTCGCCCAAGCGGCATCTCCTTTCGCTCAGTAAGAGTTCGCCTTCAATATACTTGGCTTTATCGTTCTCTCTTTTGATCTGCACTACACTTCTGACCGAATTTTTGTCTCTAGCCTCCCCAATCGTCGCCGCCGCTGGCCATGGTTACCGCGACCATGCCTCCTGCACCGTCGTTCCAGGACTCAACGGTCGTGGCCGAGCCGGTGGTGACTGGAGCCACGGTCATTAGTGTGCCGAGTCTCCTGCGGACGGCGGTCATGACCGACCTCTCGCTCACCGTGAGTATTCGACCTCCTCTTTTTGTTTATTCCTTTATGTCCTAGTTAATTATCTCTTACCCCTACTCCCTCTTATGTTCAAGAGGCCACCTCCTCCGATGATCTTGAGGAGCTATACGCCAGCCTCCATGAGGAAGGGGGGAGCTCGGCCTCGGCTCCCTTGGACGAGGATTCCAAGACCGTCATTGAACGGCTCCGAGAGTTCCTATTCCTTGGGGTCCATCAAATGACCGCTGCTGGGGCGATTATGGCGCTTAGGTCCTGCTTGGATACGGCCATGGCGCTCGGTCTGCTCGATTCGGCTCAGCTGGATGAACTGCAAGCCCGCCCAGCTGAAGGCGAGGAAATGATCGGCCGGTATGCTGAAGCTGTCGCGAGGATGGCCGAAGGGAGCTCGCTTGAGCAGGATCTGGAGGCGATCAAAGAATGAGTTCAACCTGCAATGGCCCGATTGAAAGAGAATGACCTCGTTGTCCAACGAGAGAATGAAGAGCTTGCGCAGGTTGAGGCCCAGATTGCTGAACTCCAGGCCCGTCGAGCTCTCATACTCCAGCGCCGAGATGGCGCGGTCGCGACCGGGAAAGAACTGAAATCCTCGGCCAAGCAAATCCTCAAGGCAGCAACCGAGACGAAGAAGGCCTTGGCCAAGCGGAAGCTGATCCGAGCGAGGTGGCAGGCGGACATTGACGGCGGGGACATCACCTGGAGAAGGATCACCTGCCTGATCTGGGGGATGTTTAGTGAAGGAGTCTAGGCAGGCGATGATTAGTTGTTTTAACTATTTCTTCCCTTTTTCTTTGGGATGTAATAAATAACCACATACATTTTATCTTATTTACACACATATATTTTTTTTTTGGGTATAGTTTCTGTATTTTTCGATCGGCCACAACTGGTCGTTCATCCTTATTGTAAAGAAACTCCTTTAAACTAATTATAAGGCTAGTCTTTTTCCCAAAAATAATCAAACGTATGCCTCTTGCCTTGTGTTGATTGCACCGTTTGTTTAATTCGTTCGGCTACCTTCCTCTTTTCTTCTTCTTGACTTTTTTGTCGTAGGTCCTCGGCGCCATTTCCTTTTGAACTTGCGCCGAGTTGTAGGCGTCGAGTTTCAACTGTTTTGAACTCTTTGAACTCCCGGGCATCATTAGTGAGTAGTCCTCCCTCTTTTTGCCGTGTTGCTTGACATCTCGAAGAAATCGAACCGTCAACCTTAATAGTCTATTAGTGTCTCGGCCAATGGCCGAGACATAAGTAGATGTGCCCACGGCCGAGTTTTTTGAAACGCGGCGTGCCCAAAAAACTTTAGGAAATAAATTGCGCCAAACCATGGGTTCGCTTGATAGACACGGCCTTGTGCACCCTGGTACCTCTTGTATTGAAACGTCTTTTCGTCTTAAAAGGCAAATCTCTATTGATCAATATTTAATAGGAGCAATATTTAAAAGGCAAATACTAGCTGAGGACCCAATGCATCGTGGTTGTGTTTCTCCTCAGCAACCTTTTTTGCCTTCACCCTCAGCTTGTTCAACTATTTCTTCCTCTCATATATAAGCTGGGCCCTCTCCTTCCACTTGTTCTCAAGCTCCTGCACAGCCACAGATAAATTCATTAGTGACTATTTGTAAGTACAGGAATCAGATGAAAGCTTGCCCAACAAACAGTACAGGAATCAGATAATTTCCAAAAACAATAACCTTTCAGTTCACAAAAGCAGAACTAAAATGAATCCCCTATTGAGTGAAATAAAGCAGAAAACGCAACTAAAAACATAGATCATCTACTGAATCAATAAAATAAAGTGTCCACATTTGCTTTTAGAAAGAGAATTTTTTAGAAGTTGATGAGACTGAGCTAAGGGCAAGAAGAATTTGGAACCCTAATTGAAAACTGAGAGTTAAAAAACACATGAAAAAATCATATTTATACAAAAATGAAAACTGAAACTGAAAGAAAGCGCCCAATTTATATAATAAATCTTCAAAAACCACTGTGGTCTTTCTATAAATACCGCCGTCTAATTGTACAAAACCACGGCCGTTATTTATTCAATAACCACGTCGGTTTGTTGGTCCATAACCACGTCGGTTTGTTGGTCAATAACCACGTCCGTTTTTTGGTCAATAATCACGTTGGTTTTTTATTTAATAACCACGTCCGTTTTTTATTAAATAACCACGTCGGTTTTTTAGTTCTAGGAAAGTTAAAATAAGATTCCCACGTCGTAATTTGGCAACGTCTATTTCTTATACGTCGTACAATATTTAGTCATAACCACGTCGGTTTGTTCAATTACCGTCGTATTTATTCAACTTATACGTCTGCCTTCTCTGTAAACCGACGTCTTAATTTTTATTGCTTTGTAAGATTTTTTTTTTTTTTCGCTCCAACACTTTGCTAATTTTTTTTTATACGTCTGCCTTCTCTGTTAGAGAGAAAAGAAAAATCAAAATTAAACAAGGAAATAAGGAAATTGAGATTAAGGACTGCGAACACTACCACTTAACTCTTATTTTTATTGCTCCAAGAAAAATCACGACAGTTTATATAGAAAACCGTCGTCACATGAAAATTAAAATTAGCTCACAAGAGGTATGAAATCTCACCAGTGAGATCTCTGGATCCTGATCTTACCAAAGTGACGTCGGAAGGTATGGACACTTCGGATTTATATGGACACTTTGGCTTCTATCCATTTGAAATATGAAATGTATGGACACTTTGAATTTCAAATGGATAAGAAGCTAAAGTGTCCACATTTGTCTTTCAGATACCCTAATTGAAATATGAAATGTTCTTTTTCCTGCTTTGGGAAAGAAGAAGTTGAAACCCTAATTGAAAATTGAGAGTTTAAAAACTCGTGAAAAAAATCATATTTAAACAACTTATCGTAAATATCCACGTCGGTTCTATTACAAATAGCGACGTCATATTTAACTAATCGACGTCGTTTTTTAACAATTGGAGACGTATAAATATAATTAACCACGTCATCCCGTAAACTAAGGCCAACGACTTTTAAAATCAACAACGTCGGTTATGCATAAGGGGTAACATGTAATTCCACTTCTGCAAAGTAAACTTTTGTCGTGTATTAACAAGAGAACGACGTTGTTTTTAGAACCCCCAAAGTAACCACGTCGGTTTCTTAAAATAAATAGTCGTTGAATTTCGAAGAACAACGTCAGTTTAGATAAACAAGCGCCGTCATAACCACGTCGGAATTCCAAAAGTCGTTTGGCTTTAGTGATAACCACGTCAGTTCCTACTTATTTTACGTCGTTAAAACTAAATACTAGGGCGGTTTCTAATAAAACCGTCGTTGTATTGAACTCTGGGAAAATATATAAACTTTTCGTCACCTGACCTAATGTTCTACGTTCTCTCTCACTGATAAAATATCTCAGTTTCCCTCTCATTTCCCAAAAGCAGCTTCGTAAGCATCATCGTCTGAATCTCGTCATCATCATCGTCTTCGTCTCCAAATCACCATTTTCTTACGTCGGAAGGAAACTTTCTTTGCACGCCAAAGGTTTTTTCTCAATCTCTTCCTCTTTTTTTATCTTTCATTTGAAAGAACGAGTCTGGAAACAAGATTCCGTCAAAATGAGGAAATCTTTCACTGGTTTGATTAAATTCATTAGTCCATCACTCTCACGACGTCAAAAGACGACAGTTCGATCTTGTTTGCGATGATAGAATCGACACACCACGACGATCGTTAAATCCGACCTAATGCAAACTGCACGACAGTGGTTAATAACCTTCATGGTGTGACAATTACTACGTCGGAAACAAGATAAAACCGTCGTCTTGTGGGAGAAAGAACTGTCGTTTTTCCTGTATCACATCTCAGTAAGACGACGGTTGTCTTTTGTGTTTGACGTTGTAATTTTTAAACCACGTCGGTTCTTAGCCTGAATAACCGACGTGCTGTATACACATTTACATCATTAACGAGATAAAACCGTCGTCTTATTTCCATACATGGTCTGAGAGGCTGTTTAATAGGACGTCGCTATTTTCGTGCTACCGTCGTGGTGTTGTATTTACGACGACGGTGTTGTTTTACAACCGTCGTCCTAAATTAAATATCACGGCTGTATTTTTTCGGACGTCGTTTGTTTATTATTACGTCGTTCATTTTAAATAACCGACGTGATTTTTCTTGCATATTAATTAAAAATGGTTTCGAAATCTCAAAACAAGGAAGCTCAAGTGTTAGAGGCTCAAAGGGATGAAGCCAAATCAGTTTCAAAGGCTCAAGCAGAAGAAGGAAAATCAGTTCAAAGCAAACCCTCGAAGAGGATGAGATTTTCTTCAACCTCCGAGAAAGACTCGAGCACACCTACATTTGTTGAGGAGCCAAAATCCACCTGCGGTATCAACACAATGAGCTGTGTTGTGAAGATGAAAATTCAGAAGATTAAGCTTGTGGTTGAGTTCAATAAAAGGGGCAGACCACATGGCAAGGCTGCTATTGAGATGCAGTCTTACATTGGTGTTTTGGCACGCACCAGAGTCCCTCTTGTGGACAAGAAATGGACTCAATTGCCCAAGGACCTGAAGGAGCAGATTTGGGAAGTTGTTCAAATGACTTATGTTATTGGGGAAGGGTGTAAGAAGATGGTCATGTCGTCTGCCGTCAAAAAATAGAAGGATTTCAAGTATAACGTAACTAGGCAGTATCATGGTCTTGTCGTCTGCCGCCAAAAAATGGAAGGATTTCAAGTATAACGTAACTAGGCAGTATATCCTTCCATTCGCACATGACAAGGAGAAGTTAAAAGAACCCCATGAGCTTTATAAGTTCATAGAGAAATCTCAATGGGATGCCTTTGTAGCTTCAAGGTTATCCCCAGATTTTGAGGCTTGTGCATTCTGGGGAGAAACAAAGGAGGGAGAAATTGGAGTACAACCATAGGTTGTCTCGAAAAGGGTATGTAGGTTTGGAGGATGAATTAGAAGAAAACATGCCCGGTGAAGAAATCGATCGAGCTCGTCTATGGAAGAAGGTAAGAGAAGATAAAACGGGAAACATCCTTGATCCAAAGGTTGCAGAGAAGGCAAAATTAATCGTAAGTCTCACTAACTCTATTCTAAATTTGAAAAACAGAGTGTTTTATTTTGGTATAGACGTCGCACGTTTGAATAACTGACGTTATAAAATTAACACCATGACGGTTTTTATTTACCGCCGTTTCAAAAAGTATAGCACGTCGGTTTTTGCATAAATCAGACGTGCATATTGCAATCAAGTTTTTTCACTTCTTCATGAAAATTTACGACAGTTTTATCTCATCTAGACGATAGAATGTAAATACAACGACGGTAATTTTACGCCACCGTATGAAATTAAGTCCTACGTCTCTTTGTTCAATAGTTCGTTGTCTTAATTGAAATACTACGACGGTCTTTGATTATGTTCTATTAATCTGTTTGCTTTTGAATATACGACGGATTTTTTCTCCCGACGTTGTCAATTATAAACGACAACGGTATTTAACTACCGACGTTTTAAATGAATACTATGTCAGTTATTTAAGAAAACCGTCGTTGTAAATAATATATTACGTTGGTTTGTTTATCTGTTTTACACTCTGCTCAGTGTCTAACAATCTCTCTTTCTCTCTTTTAGGATAATTTTCAAAAGCAAGTCTCCGAAGGCACTCTAACTGTCTCCGGGAGCAATGATATCTTGACTCTTGATTTGGGAACCCCCGAGCATGGTGGGAGAGTCAGAGGAGGTGGTGCTGGCATTTCCCCAACTCAATTCTTCAATTTGCCGAGACAGCAGAGAGTAAAATTTTCTGAGAAATTGAAGGAAAGTCTGATGGAGGTAGTCAGAGAAGAGACCTTGAGGATTGAGGAGAGGTCAAGGGAAAATATAATGGAAGCAGTTAGAGCAGAGAGGGAGGTTACGTTGGCACAATTCCGTCAACTAGTTCCTAATTTTGATCCCAACATGCTCAAAACCACAATCGCTCCAATTCCTTTACCCCCTCAAGATCAAAGCCCAAAAAATCCAATGTCTGATAAGGCAAGCTGCTCCGGGGCCACTAATATCAGACCCCTAACTTTGGGGGTTGAAGATCCAAAGCCTGATGTTGATACTGCTGGAAAACAGCAATATGACACGGTAAAATCTCTGATATTTTCTTTTTCTGCCTTTTAAATTTTAAATAGATGTCGCTCTTTTAAATATCCAACGTTAACATTTCAAACAACGACGGTATATATTTACCGACGTTGGAAAACAATAATATGTCTGTTTCTTCCAAGAACCATCGTTTTGATTTAAATACCACGACCCTTTTACTTGTTTTGCAATTTATTGGGCATTGAAAATAACGACTGTCTTTTTTGTCGTCGTCTAATTTATAAACCGTCGTCTATTTCACGAAAGCATTAACTGCATTTTAATTAGACGACCTTTCTTTAGTGTAGCGATGTTATAACATTTACACAACGACGGTTATTTATTTACCGACGTCTATAACCTTCTCTCCGTCAATATGTACTAGAAACCGTCGTTTATATTATATACCACGTCTATTTTTTGGGTTTAGTTAGAGTCGTTTATTTTAGTTCACACACAAACTAACTTATATTTCTTTAATTATTTATTGTAACAGGATCTCTCAAAGCTAGACATGCCACATCCTCTGTTAGCCTTATGCCAACATGTCCAGACCAAGTTGTTGCCTACTAACGAAACTCTGACAGTGTACATGCCCAAGGAAGTGTTTGGCTTTGAGCATGATACCTTCCTCTTCCCTGAAGATATTTTGCAGTTTGGTTCCATGGTTGAGATTGAAACCACAGTGATATCAGTATACATGAGGTAATTCTAGAAATCCCATTTTGTTGTACATTTCCCTTTCTTTTAAATTAAAATCTCATTTAATTGAACTTTCATATATTTAGGTACCTATTTGACTATTTAAAAATGGCAAATGTGGTAAACCTTATTGGCCTCGTGGATCCTGGGCTAGTCAGCTCTCAATCTGGATCTCTATCAGACCGAACAAAAAACCTGTCATACTGCCTGAAAACAGCAGATGGGGAACAATTTTTCTTGGTCCCTTATAATCTAGGGTTAGTCCTCCCCTTAACTATTTAAAGTATTTTTCTTTGTAGTACTATTTAACCTATATGGATCATTATGTGTAGGGGTCATGAGGTGTTGGTCATTGTGAGACCATTGATGGAGACTGCCTATTACATGAATTCACTGCCAAACCGCGCCATTGACGACGACATGAAAAGTATAGTGAATACGTAAGTTCATTTATTCTGATATAAGATTGTTTGGGCTTTACCACATTTGAAGTATACGACGGGTTTATATAATACCGACGTTATAATGAAAATACAACGACAGTAATTTCTTACCGACGTTTTAAACAATTTATTATGTCAGTATTGTCTTAAACAATTTATTATGTCAACTTAACCACCACGTCGTTTTTAATTTATTTAAGGACGTTATAATTTTTTCTGTTAAATTTTTTGTTATACGACGTTTGAAATGTTACCGACGTTGTAATGTTACACAATGACGGTAGTTTCATACCGACGTTTGAAACACAATACCACGTCGTTTATACTAAAAATCCGTCATCTTCACTGATTTACCACGACGGTTACTATGTTATTTTAGATTTTTGGTTTTGTCAGTAACTCTCTTTGTTTTCTTGTAACAAGTCAATTAAAATGTTTAACATTCATATAAACAAATCTTCAGCACGTAAAGGAGCCATTTGGAAAAATCTACTTGGAACTCCTGAACAACCAACAAGTGTAGAGTGTGGCTATTTCGTGATGAGATTCATGAGAGATATAATTTATGATCCATACCTAAATTTCGAGAAGAAGGTAAAAGGCAAAATTTTAGATCTAATTTCTTTATTTTACTACGTCAACTTTTTATTTAAAACCGTCGTTTGTATCTTTATAACATGTCAGTTGTTTGGTTTATTTTGCAGTTTGGAAAGAAAAAAGATAAAGTTTAGTATAAACAAGAGGATATTGACGAAGTTAGGCATGAATGGGCAGAATTCGTGAACAAGCTATTACCGAATGATAATTGATGTACATAATATTTATTAACAATGTTAAGGTTTATTTTAGTTTATTAAAAATCTACATAAATATTTTTTTTGTAATCAATCGAACAACCATCAAAAAAATTAATTTTTTTGTGAAATTTTTTTAGTTCCCAAAAAATTCATGAAAACTGAATTTAATTCCCAAAAACCGACGTCTCCTTCTAATTTACACGTCGCATATGCGTATACAATGGTCGTCTTAGTATAACTAGAAATATAACATCGACGGCAATTATTAAAAACGCATGTAACAGTAATAAACACGACGGTCTCTATTTACTTCATCTTGTATGGATTAATTTGTATTGATATACTACGTCTGTTAGTACAACCATATCGACGTCTTAATAATATACAAAGGCGGTTATTATAAAAAGTTTGACGTCGTATAAATAAACAACGTCGGTGATCCAAAAGAAGATGACGTGGTAATACAATAACCCACGTCGGTGATCCAAAAAATTGACGTGGTTACATTATCATCCGTGTCCGTTATTTAAAACAAGATGACGTGGGAACTTAATTATCCACGTCGGGGAGTAAAACAAGACGACGTGGTAACTTAATAACGTCATTTTGTGTTCATTTCGACGTCTAAAACAATATATGACGTCAGTTTGTGATGTTTAACGTCGTTGTAAAAGGATACAACGTCGGTTAGGTCATTTAGCATTTAATTTTAAATGACTTTTATATTTATTTAATTCCATATTAAATTCAACATTAATGCCAAAAATTAAACTGACAACTACCAAGCACTCATTGAAATATTGTCTCTCCCCCTAAAGCTTTAAAAAATATAATTTTACAAATATTTTTTTATTGTATTTAATTACTAATATTAATAATATATTAAAAACAAAATCTGAAAAATATATCGACAAATTCTATGCACTCATTGAGACAATATATTGCCCGTTAAGGCCTGAAAAATGTAATTTTAGTTTTCAAAGTTCAAATGATAATAAAATTCAAACAAATTTAGAGACAAAGCACGGTACTCCTTATACTTTACATTACATAACCCTAAAGTTTATGTGACTTTACATAAGGCATTATTGCCCATAAATTCAAAATGATGAAATCCATATTTTAGCTTACTATTATAGAAGGCATTGTTGTAAGGAGTCCGTAGTAATTTTCGGTTCATTTTTCTCATACTTGTGTATTTTTTTATAATTATTGTTAAATTTAGGGTTTAGGGTTTATTGAAACGACACCGGTTTTCTCCCGATGTTTTTTTTCAACTATGCGCTTTTGAATCCCAGGAAACCCAAACCCGGACTAATTATATCATATTTACGACGTCGGTTATTAAGAGGTGACATATGTTCTGTTTACAATGGCGGTTTTGTATGGAAACTGCCGTCGTAAGTGAGTATTAAACATCCATATCTAAGTATTTACCGTCGTCGTTGAAAAACGTGGTACTTTAAATTTTTGACTGCAATCTAAAATTTTCAGAATTTCCCTTTAACCCTAAAATAGTTCATTCTCTCTCTTCAACATAAATTTGTCTTAAAGTTTTCGCTCTCTCTCAAAGCATTGGGTATATTCTCTCAGCTCTCTCTCAAGCTTTTGTTATATTCTCTCAGCTCTCTCTGAAGCATTGGTTATCTTATCCATGTAAGTGCAAACCCTAATCTCTTTATTTAATGATATTGCACCGCTTCTTAAATCCATAAGTGTTTTTGTTCGTAGCTATATTTGGGTCATTTTATGTTTTAGTGTTTACATTCTTGTAATAATTACTCTCTGTTTGGGTTCTTTTATGTTTGTTTGGCCACGGGTTCTTGGAAAAGGAATGGGGATGGGAGATTTAAGCTTTTTTTTTTTTTAACCCACGACGATGGTTGATGGATCAAATCGTCGTCTAAATGTTTATTACGACGTCAGTTGTTCATTTACTCCCATCGTCTGAGTTTTAATCCGCAACTAGTAGCCTAAAGACGACTGTTTCTCCATTAACCGTCGTCTTTAGACTACCAGAACCCCGTACTTTGTTCTTCTAAAAGCAATACAAATTTCTGGGTTTGGGTATCTTAATGACGACGGTAACTATAGATGCCGTTGTCTAAATTGATATTAAACGACAATTATGTCGTAAAAACCGTCGTCTTGTTCTTGTTTTATTTTTTATTTTCAATTTGTTCTCTGCTATTTGAAAGAGGTAGTGTTTCATTGCTAGTCTTTCCTATTTAATATATATATGATTTTATAGTGTTTGAGATGGATAAGTCATGGATGCATGCGGATAGAAGATCGAAGGCATATGAGTTAGGGGTGGAAGGATTTTTGAATTTTGCTATAGAAAATCTTGGAAATACAACTCATATTCGTTGTCCATGTGTTAAATGTGGGAATATTTGATTGTTTGGGGTTGGAATTATAAGGGAACACTTATACTTTAATGGAATTGACCAAAGCTATAAGATTTGGACATGGCATGGAGAACCATGGGAATGGACTACCAATGCTAGTAGAAATGTGGAAGTAGATGAGCAAAGTAGGTTCAGTTATGTTTCTGAAGAATTATGGATGATATTGGATCTGATCCTTATGAGTTTGCCAATGTGATTAGGGATGGCGATGAACCCTTGTACCCTGGTTGCAGTAAGTACACGAAGTTGTCGGCTTTGGTGAAGTTATATAATTTGAAAGCAAAACATGGGATGAGTGATGTTTGTTTTATAGAATTATTGATACTTCAAGGAGAATTGCTTCCAGAAGGAAATACACTACCTTCCTCTATGTATGAGGCAAAAAAGACTTTGTCTGTTTTAGGGATGAGTTATGAGAAAATCCACGCATGTCCCAATGACTGCATTTTGTATAGGAAGGAGTATGAGGATTCAACTAATTGTCCTACTTGTGGTATCTCAAGGTGGAAGGAAACCAAAGATGGGTTCTTCAAAAAGGGTGTGGCAGCGAAGGTGGTGTGGTATTTTCCTCCAATTCCAAGGTTTAAAAAGATGTTTCCATCACATAAGACAGCTAAGAGTTTGACTTGGCATGCTGAAAGAAAATCAGTTGACGATTATATGTCTCATCCAGCGGATTCCCCGTCTTGGAAACTTGTTGATGAAAAATGGCCCGACTTTGGTAATGAGCCAAGAAACTTGAGATTGGCTCTCTCATCTGATGGATTCAATCCCCACAGTTCTTTAAGTAGAAGATACAGTTGTTGCCCAGTTATCTTAGTTACATATAATCTCCCACCATGGCTACGCATGAAGCAGAAGTTCATGATGTTGACCTTA
>NW_018923075.1:68470-87389 GCF_002207925.1 Prunus avium | reverse complement strand
CTATATATCATTTGGGCCAATCCAAGGTCGGAGGGGGAAGTTAAGGCCAAAACAAATTGCTAACTCATTTTGCGCGCTGATAAAATCCATCCTGAGCATGGCTTTGTGTTTGCTAGGTAACAGACTCCATATTTATCCAATGGGGCTGAATTTTGGATATGTTATATTACACACCCATTGGAACAACTTTCATGAAGAATGTGGCCTCATCCGAGCTATGTAGGTTGCTGAAACAAAGCTTGCAATATGACCTACGAAACTGGGCTGGCAGGGGACTGTAGCCAAAATTGAGTTTGTCTTTAAGCTCTTCATCCATTCATCCAAATTAGGCCCTAACATGCATGGATTGCATCATTTACTATCCAAAGCCCTCATTATTACCTAAAGCTCAATGAACTGAAAGATAAACACAAAAAGGATTAAAAGCACAAGTTTAACTCAAAAACATAACCAAATCATAAGCTAGAAGGGTACAAAATGATATGTAAATATGCACCGATCACTGATCCAATAAATTTTTAGTTATTTATTTAAGGAGTTGATATAATAAAATTTAATTTTAAGATAATGTTGCGGCATTACTGTTTCTTAATGTCAATGTAAGACTTTTCTTTTGGGTTGAAAGTAGGACAACTTTGACTTTGAATGCTAATAAGTCTATATATAAACCTTCCCCTGCTATTATATTATATATGAAAATGCCTAGACTTTGCACGTTAATATATACAAATTATAAGTTTCCACTTTCCAGCCCTTCAACACCACACAATTTACAGCAGTCGAACTTTGACCTCCTAATAATAATTGAACAAACTACCTCCGTCTTTCTTTTCAAAAACTACTTCCTTCCCTGCACTGCACTGCACAATCAAAACAAATTCTGATCAAATAGGAGAGAGAGAATTAAGATGAAGGTTGAAGTTGAAGTGATCTCCAAGGAGATTATCAAGCCATCATCTCCAACCACTGACCATCTCGCTATTTGCAGCTCTCTTTTCTTGATCAACTAGCTCCCCCAGTCTATAACCCTTTTGTCCTCTTTTATGTATTCAATGGCGAGACACAGCCCAAAATCACTGAAATATCCAGCCATCTCAAAAAGTCCTTGGCCGACGTCTTAACCCTTTTCTACCCGCTAGCCGGTCGAGTCTTCAAACAAAACCATTTTGTTGATTGCAATGATGAGGGCGTTCCCTATGTTGAAGCACAAGTCAAGTGCTCACTTTCTGATTTTCTCTACAATCCAATTCCTGATGAACTCAAGAAGTTCATCCCATTGGAGCTAGATGATGTTGCCAATGAACTTGCTCTAGGGGTTCAGCTCAACATATTTGAATGCGGAGGATTTGCTATTGGTCAATGCATTTCTCACAAGATTGCAGATGGATTGTCTCATTTCATGTTCAGTAAAACTTGGGCTGCCACAGCCCTGGGAGATCAACCCCGAATAGAACATCCAGAGTTTGTTTCAGCAGCACTCTTCCCTCCAAAGGAGTTCAATATTGGATATGATGCAGGCATTGGCATCACAAAGAACAGAGTAACAAAGAGGTTTGTGTTTGATGCCTCTAAGATAGAGAGTCTCAAAACCAAATATAAAAGGGAGGACAGTTCAGGTTTTAACTCCCGAGTTTTGAGTTTGGAAAACGAAAAAGGACCCTCACGCGTTGAGGCCTTATCTGCTTTCATGACTCAATGTTATGAATTGCTTCCTCACAGTAAGTAAAAGTGTTTGACTCAGTTGATCGAGAAGAAGAAGAAGAAGAAATTGAAGAGGAAATGAAATAGAAGCACAGTGTAATGATCCAGTGTTAGAAGCTCTGAGATTAAGAACTTTTGGATTTAGTTGATCGTGACATATCAAGTATGCCAAAGAAGCTCATAACAATACCGAAGAAGGAATTACAAAATGACTCTTATGTAATTTGACGCCTAATTTCAAGCAAAGGCTTGGTTTCACAAAAGCTTCAATCCCATCCCCATTCCTGGTATCCATCAAAGCTGCTAAATGTATATTTTACTTTGTTTTGACTTGTCCAAATTCATTATGTTTGGTCATGGGAAATCTTTGATAGATCAGTCAAGATGTTTTTGGTCAACGATCGAATGGCACATATGTTATCAAATTGATTGAAGTCATTTTGTTGGACTTGATAAATTTTTGGGGTTCCTTTGGTCAGAAGATCCAACAAATCTCACAAAATATAGAAAGAAAGCGAATACTTATTTATTTATTTTTTTGAGTACAATAGGTAAAAAATTTCTTCAGTTTTCTATAATTCTATATATTTTCTAATGAAAGAAAGAGACGCAAAACATTGACAGAATATAATTCAAAATTATATATATATTTTTAAAAGTGTTATGTGGGGTGGGGGTGGAAAATATGCCTGCCTTGGTTGCGTATGTGTTTGTAGAACTGATGGTAAGAGCTGCATTTACATATTATTATAACATAGAGAAAAAAAAAAGGATTAAACCAGCTGAGGATCATGACAAAAGCCAAAGATTCAGTTAGATTTTTCTTGCAGCATATCACTGAAATTTTCTAAGACCCTATCCAACTAGATTTTGCTCCCTCTGAACCTATATTCTTGACTCACATGAATAAACAGCCTCAAAATTATACCATTTACATATTCTGGTGTTTGAGGGATTCCCACAGCAACTTCCCATGACAGAGAAAATGTGAAAGAATATAAACTCCAAAAATAAGGCAGCATTTAACACATTTGGCACTGCTCATGCTGCCTGTTTTTTCATGGAAAGTCTGCAAAACAATGTCCATCCATATCTCCCCGCCTGAGCCTTCCAATATATAATTAGCCTCCACTCAGATGTTCAGGCCAGCCAATGTATCATATAAAACTGCATATACAGTAATATAAGGCAACACATAAAACTGTAAGCATTGACAATTGTAATAGTCATTATCATAATTATTAAAGTCAAAGAAATGAAAATTAATAATTGCTGATGTTTCCATGGACTTAATGCAGATGTGCAATCTTATATATTAAGTCTTCCTGCTGCAAATCCAGTAATGCAGAAAGTGTAGTTAAGAGCTAGAGCAATCCTATAGGCTATAGCAGGAACAATAAATGGCCCAGGAGATGAAAATTGAGATTGTCAAGAAGGAAACCATAAAACCATCTGCCCCAACTCCCCACAACCTCAAAAGTTTCAAGCTCTCTCTTTTAGATCAGCTTGTTCCTGTAGTATATGGTCCTATGGTTCTTTTCTACCCCAGCAATGTCAGTGAGGTTACATTAACAGAGGAAAGGTCGCATCAGCTAAAGAAATCACTCTCAGAGGCCTTAACTCGCTTCTATCCACTTGCTGGAAGAATCAAAGATAACCTGTTTATTGAATGTAATGATGAGGGGGCTGTCTATGTTGAAGCTCGAGTCAACGCCCTTCTGTCGAACTTCCTCGATCAACCCAACTTGGAAATACTAAAATTGCTGCTTCCTATTAAGGTTGAATCCCCTGAAGCAGGCACAGGGTGCCTACTGCTTGTTCAAGCCAGTTTCTTTGAGTGTGGAGGATTGGCCATAGGTGTGTGCATGTCACACAAGCTTGCTGATGCATCAACTTTGAGCACATTCATCAAAGTTTGGGCTGCCACAGCTCTTGGCCTTGGTCACACTGTGGTACCAGATTTCAGCGCAGCAACCCGATACCCGCCTGGAGATTTCTCAGCGCAGAGTCCTGCAGCTGCCGTGGAGATGAAGATAGTCAAGTGTGTCACAAAGAGATTTGTGTTTGATGGTCCAAAGATGAGAGCTCTTAAAGCTAAAGTCACTAGTGGAAGTGTGCAGAGACCTACAAGAGTTGAAGCGGTAACAGGCCTCATTTGGAATTGTGCAAGGAAGGCGTCAAAACTAAGTTCAGGGATTTCCAAGTTATCAATGGTGTCACAATCTGTCAACATACGCAAAAGGGTTGTGCCACAATTTCCACAAACCTCAATTGGAAACCTTGTGGGGTACTACACTGCAATGGCAGAGGTGAGTGGAATAGAGTTGAACTCGATGGAATTGGTTTCTCGACTGAGGAAGGGGATGGTTGAATTTAATGAAAACCACCCCAAGAGATTGCAAGGGGACAATGTGTTTGAAGCTATATGTGAGTATTTTAAGGAGATAGGAAACATTATGGGAAGAGATGACATAAACTTGTTTACCTTTACAAGTCTATGCAACTTTGGAATATATGAGATTGATTTTGGGTGGGGAAAGCCAATTTGGGTGAACATCCCAATTGGTGTAGTCCAGAATCTTGTTCTTTTGATTGACACAAAGGAGGGTGATGGAGTAGATGCATTGGTAAGTTTAAGTGAGGAAGACATGGCCTTATTCGAACGTGACCCGGAACTTCTTGCTTTTGCTTCTTTAAACCCATGTGTATTTGGACCTGTAACAAGGAGATCTTCTCTTTAGTTTCTTAGGATTTATTTGATGTTTTTACTGGTTTTTCTCTTCTTTTGAGATAAGAATTTTATGTATTTCTAAAGTTTGAATAAAAAGCAACTCTGCAATGCCAAGGAACTCTACACTTTATGGTATAAGTTAGCTGTTTAAGATCATGCCTCACACAAAACACCATTCTAAGAGGTTTGCCAAATATGCTTCACTTTTCAATTATAGGTTAACATCGTTTGACCAAAACCCCAACAGTTAAAGCATTTTTCAGAATGCAGTTGTTCAAGGGTGGAGGCCTCTGGTGTTTGAGGAACCTGTGCTTCCCAATGCTACCAACCTTTACAGTATTGACGTGGTGGTTGCTTTCCAGGAAAAACTTCGTAGATTGTCTGGCCAGGTTATGTGCAATCTAAAGCTTCCATTGAGTTTTAATGGAACATCTTGGAATTCTTGCCAGACTACAAAGTGCTCCAAAGTTTTTTATTATTGGGGTTTTAGTTTTAGGTCCTTGTAGTTGAACTTTATAATTGAATTTTTAAATTCTTTATTTGATAATATTTATTTAACATATGGATAAAATAGAATTTAATCAATAACAGTACATACTATACAAATCAATTATGCAAGCACTCAAATGAAACTATGGTACCCATGCAAGTAGACATAGGGAAATGGGGGAAAATTGAAAGATAAGTGTCTATTTAGAAATAAACGAATCCAAAATAGTGTGGAGAAGAAAAAATAATAGCCTATTAATGGTTAATTGCACCACATACTCTACAAGTAACAAAAAGATGAAAAGGAAAAGTGAGGTCAACGAAAAAACAAAAATTAAAGAAAAAATTAGGCCGCCTATGGCATACTCCAGAGACATGTAACCATTAAGAATTAAAGGTTAAAATGCATTAGAAATTGAATTCGAAAAACCAAAAACATATACATATGAAGACCAATTGCGTATGAACCTTAAAAAGAACATGTTGAAGAACATCTACTTACAATGTACCCAAAACCCGGTTTGTTCTTTCCCAACAAATACTATCCTACAGAAATTAGTTATTAGTATAGTCAGACGTACCAAACGAGTCCTAAATTGATAATGATTTTGGTTGGGGGACTGACCAACAAGGACTTGGTAGTTTTCATGAACACCAAAGAGGGTGATGGAACAATACAAGCGTACGTATATTAAAGCATCTACAATAGTGAGGTTCATTTCAATTTATTTCAATAAATTGAATTTTTGACTTGCGGTGGTAAAGTTCTGTTCGTTTCAAAGATCAATATTTCATTTCAGTGATCAATAATTCATTTCGGAGGTCAATAAAATGAATTATGAAATGAAATTCATTTCAATAAGCTAGCACACCATAGTAACTCTACAGCCTCTCTCTTATTGACACATGGACAACTTTATTTTTTACAATAACTTGAAAAATAGGTGCTCTCATGTGTTCTCATTTAATCTCAACTTCTAATTCTTCAGAAGAAGAAAAAAAGTGTGAATATAATATTGTCACCAACCAAAGAAAATTTTGTTATTAATTTTTTTTATATATATTTAAAATTGGTCTATTTTTAAAGATCTCTTTGAAACCACTTTAATTTTTTAATTCTTATTGTAATTAAATTTACTCATTTTATTTTATTCAATTATTTAAAAAATTATATAGTTTTTAATTTGTAAGCCTTTGAATTGTACCACTACAAGTGAAACTGCAATTCAGTTCAATAGCTGCCAAAAAAGTTCAATAAATTGAACAAAACTGTTGAGTAACCATTGCGGATGCTCTTAACTTGGAGGAGGAAGTCATGGCTAAATTTGAAAGTGTTCGTTGCCTATGCATCTCCAATTAATTCGAGCGCAAAATTAAGAGAATTAATTTCCCTATGTTGGTATTAATTCGACAAAGTACTGCTATTACTTGATCAAATAGTCACTTCTAGTTTCATCAACAAATTTTGCTTGTAGTTTTACGGAAGGAGAGGTGGTTACATTATAGTTATTGCAGATTTCCTCTGTATTATAATGATTTTGGTTGGGGAGAGACCCACATGGGAGGGACCTTCAAGACCCTTCTATTTTAGGTCGACACCAAAGAGGCTCAATAGACTTTGCACGTTAATATATACAAATTATAAGTTTCCACTTTCCAGCCCTTCAACACCACACAATTTACAGCAGTCGAACTTTGACCTCCTAATAATAATTGAACAAACAACCTCCGTCTTTTTTTTCAAAAACTACTTCCGTCCCTGCACTGCACAATCAAAACAAATTCTGATCAAATAGGAGAGAGAGAATTAAGATGAAGGTTGAAGTTGAAGTGATCTCCAAGGAGATTATCAAGCCATCATCTCCAACCCCTGACCATCTTCGCTATTTGCAGCTCTCTTTTCTTGATCAACTAGCTCCCCCAGTCTATAACCCTTTTGTCCTCTTTTATGAATTCAATGGCGAGACACAGCCCAAAATCACTGAATATCCAGCCATCTCAAAAAGTCCTTGGCCGACGTCTTAACCCTTTTCTACCCGCTAGCCGGTCGAGTCTTCAAACAAAACCATTTTGTTGATTGCAATGATGAGGGCGTTCCCTATGTTGAAGCACAAGTCAAGTGCTCACTTTCTGATTTTCTCTACAATCCAATTCCTGATGAACTCAAGAAGTTCATCCCATTGGAGCTAGATGATGTTGCCAATGAACTTGCTCTAGGGGTTCAGCTCAACATATTTGAATGCGGAGGATTTGCTATTGGTCAATGCATTTCTCACAAGATTGCAGATGGATTGTCTCATTTCATGTTCAGTAAAACTTGGGCTGCCACAGCCCTGGGAGATCAACCCCGAATAGAACATCCAGAGTTTGTTTCAGCAGCACTCTTCCCTCCAAAGGAGTTCAATATTGGATATGATGCAGGCATTGGCATCACAAAGAACAGAGTAACAAAGAGGTTTGTGTTTGATGCCTCTAAGATAGAGAGTCTCAAAACCAAATATAAAGGGGAGGACAGTTCAGGTTTTAACTCCCGAGTTTTGAGTTTGGAAAACGAAAAAGGACCCTCACGCGTTGAGGCCTTATCTGCTTTCATATGGAGTCGATTTGTGGCCACTACAAAGGATGATGCAGGACATGATGAGAAGCACTACATAGTGCTTCATTCTGTGAACCTGCGACCGAGGTTTAATCCACCACTGCCACAACATTGTTTCGGAAATCTTTACCGTGGTGCCATGACAGCTCCATTCTTATTAAGTAGTGGGGAAGAATGCAATTATGGCGCAGTGATCACGAAGGTGCGAGAAGAAATAAACAAGATCGACAATGACTATATCAAAAGACTACAACAGGGCAATGAGCACTTGAGTGTTCTCCAAGAAAGTAGTGATAATGTTATCAGAGGAGAGGTGGATACATTTAGCTTCAGTAGTTTTTGCAGATTTCCTGTGTATGATAATGATTTTGGTTGGGGGAGGCCTGTGTGGGTGAGTTCGCCGCCATTGACATTCAAGAACCTGGTGGTTTTCACGGACACCAAAGAGGCTGATGGAATTGAGGCATACATTAGTTTGGAGGAGGAAGTGATGGCTAAATTTGAGTGTGATACCGAGTTCTTGGCTTGTGTTTCTCCAAGTGGTTGCTGAACTGTAAGGAAAAGGCGTCTGTTATGGGTGAACTATGATTCTTCTATGAATGTGTGATTTGGTACAAAATTTGAAGGTGATATCTTTTCGATAAACATTTCTAATACCACAATTACAACAAATAAAATAAATCATGTTTATTAACTGTTGTAGGGGAAAACCCACAAATAAAAGCAGGTCAAATTTTCCTGCTACTATGAAAAATAGAAAGTCCAAAGCACAAACACTCATCAACAATTAAAAAAGGCCAGCATCGACAATCAAGAGCTCTTGGGGCCCAAGGTGGCTAACTACCCCACATTTTCTTGTGTTATTATAGTGTAAAAAGTGGTCTAAATGCATGGATATGCAAATGCGTATATGTTTTGAATTTCTTTAATCTTCTCAGGTACCATACCCTTTCTTGTTAGCATGGTCTTTAGCTCACCTATACTTCACACGCAACGTATATGCATTTCTGCAAGAAAAACCATGTTGGACTAAAGATACTAATCATGTACGAGACACTTCAACACAGAGACTACACCATCCAAAATCACTATCATAATATCACTGGAAAATCCATGCAAGCTAATCCTCAGTTTAAGAAAACAAAAAGCTAAAGACTTTAATGATGCTTAAGAAAATGAACAAACATGGTGTGGTGTTATGTTCCACAAGTGTCGGATCAGGATTTGTGTGATTCAACATGCTTTAAGTTAAACAAAACATAGAATGTTGTCGTGGAGATAATGTCATTCCCATGAGCCAATTACGTTTTTGCTGCAACCATGAGACAATATAAAAGTTAATTTTCTAAATTTACCTGTCCCCTTAGCATGCAGTTGCTCTAGCTCTATATAAGTCTCCTTGAAGAGCAACACAAAACCACAGACAATCACAATCACAGCCAAACATACCCCCGTTGTTTTGTTACCAAGGTATACTTGAACTTAAGCAGACGATCATGAAGGTTGAAGTTGAAGTAATCTCCAAAGAGATTATCAAACCATCTTCACCAACTCCTGATCACCTTCGCACATACCACCTCTCCT
This sequence comes from Prunus avium, assembly GCF_002207925.1. Next base: position 78,288 of record NW_018923075.1, on the reverse strand, counting down.
TTCTTGACCAGATATCTCCCCCGGTCCATAATCCTTTGGTCATATTCTATTCCTCAGAGCCCGATACAAAATTCAATATTGTTGATATATCCAATCAGCTCAAGAAATCCCTCTCCGATGTCTTAACTCTATTCTACCCACTAGCCGGACGAGCCCATGGCAACTTGTTCATTGATTGCAATGATGAGGGCATACCATACTTGGAAACTCGAGTTAATTGTCAACTCTCTCATGTCATTCAAAACCCAATTCCAAGTGAACTCAACAAATTCATTCCATTTCAACTACATGAAGTTGCTGATCTATCCCTTGGTGTCCAACTCAACATCTTTGACTGTGGTGGCATAGCTCTTGGTGCCTGCGTTTCCCACAAGATTGCAGATGCTTTGTCATTTTTCAAGTTCATCAAAACTTGGGCAGCCATTGCCAGAAAACAAGATGAACATATAGTGTGCCCCCAATTTGTATCAGCCACACTCTTCCCACCAAGAAACATATCTGGGTTTAATCCAAGGACTGGTATCACAAAGCAGAATGTTGTAACAAAGAGATTTATCTTTGATGCTTCAAAGATAGAGGCTCTTAAAGCAAAATATAGTATTGATAATTACAGCCAAAGCTTAGAAAGCTACCAAAAACCCCCTTCTCGTGTGGAAGCTTTGTCAGCCTTCATATGGAGCCGCTTCGTGGCAAGCACTCAAGTGAAGTCAGAACTGGCACCCGAGAGGCTGTATACCATTGTTCATGCAGTGAACCTACGTACAAGAATTGACCCTCCTCTGCCTGAACACTCATTTGGAAATCTCTACAGAATTGCAATGACAATCCCATCTCTGCAAACAGGGGAGGAGTGCTATGGCCTCGTGAGGCAGGTGAGGGACCAAGTGAGACAAATCGACAAACACTACGTGAGCAAACTGCAGCAGGGCAGTGAGCACTTGGATTTCATCAAACAGAGCTCTGAGAACGTCTTCAAGGGAGAGATGGTGACGCTGAGCTTCACTAGTCTGTGTAGATTTCCTCTGTATGAAGCTGATTTTGGGTGGGGAAAACCCACTTGGGTTGGCTCACCTCCCCTGTCTTTCAATAACTTGGTTGTTTTCATGGACGCCAAGTCTGGTGGTGGAATAGAAGCATATATTAACATGAAGGAAGAGGACTTGGCTAAACTTGAAGGTGACAATGAGTTCCTTGCATATGTTTCTTCACATGGGCTCAAGTGAAGGATGTGTGTTATTATCTTCTTAGTAGGGAATATTTGAAGTCAAAGGAATTGTGACTACAAGGTTTGTTTTAATTTTCATCTCAATTAAAATCTAATATATATGAATTTGTCAAAATTTGGATAAAATTGTGTGTTCTCCAAATAAAGATGTGTAAGATGTCGAATTTCTTTCTTGGGGCCTCCGGTGTACTTTGATACTTTGTTAAATATTTTATTTTAATAGTTAAGAACAATTATTCCGACACCCCAGACATGGTCATTCGAATCCACCTTCCTACAATACTACTTAGTTTTAATCTGGTTTAATGTAAGTATTTTGTTATGGTCATTAGTTTATGATATTTTTGGTTGGAATTCGTATGATCATTGGTTTCTCTATATAAATTTAGAGTCCCAATCGCATATGCCACTATCAACAATACAAACAAAAATTTCATCCAAGTTTTCTCAAAAAAAACAAACATTTCCACCGAGTTGGATTATCTTATTCCACCGAGAAACGCAAGACCTTATTCAAAAAATATTAAAATGGGAAAGAACAAAAAAGTGATTATCTGTGAAAGATTCCAACTTTGCATAATTTCATTAGCAATAGCAAAACAGATCGATCAAAAGTTCTCTAGCAAAGAAGATCAGGATGAAGATTGAAGTTGAAGTAATCACCAAAGAGACAATCAAACCATCTTCTCCAACCCCTCACCATCTCCACCACCACCAGCTCTCCTTTCTGGATCAATTAGCACCCCATGCCTACGTTCCTTTTCTCTACTTCTATGAATTCAATAGCTCCACAAACATCACTCAAATCTCCAACCTCCTCAAGACTTCTCTATCCAAAGTCTTGATCCAATACTACCCTTTTGCTGGGAGAGTCAGAAACAACCTTTTTGTTCACTGCAAAGACCAAGGCATCCCATTTTCTGAAGTTCAAGTCAAAACCCATCTGCTCTCTGATGTCATCACCAACCCCTGCCTCTCTGAGCTCCACAAACTGCTGCCATTCAAGCTGGATGAAGTCACAGAAACAGCCCTTGGTGTCCAGCTCAATGTGTTTGAATGTGGAGGAATTGCTGTTGGGTTATGCATCTCACACAGAATTGCAGACGCCCGCTCATGTTTTACATTTGTGAACAATTGGGCAGCTGCTTCTAATTGTGGACAGGGGAACAAAAATTCTATAGTGGGTCCAGATTTTTCTGCAGCTTCAATTTTCCCACCAAGAAATATGGATGGGTATTTAGGGGTTCCTATCACCAACAGGCATGAGATCAAAACCAAGAAGTTTGTGTTTGATGTGTCAAAGGTTGAGGCTTTGAGATCAAAATATGAACAGAGCATCAAGATCTCAAAAACCCAAAAACGGCCATCAAAAGTTGAGGCCTTGTCCGCTTTTTTATGGGACATCTTTGTTTTGTCAAGGCCTAGGGAAAGACCTCAAACGTTGTACGCAGTTGTTTATATCATGGATCTTCGTTCAAGGTTCAAGCCACCTCTGCCTCATCATACTTTCGGAAATTATTACAGGGCTGCCATGGCAGCTCCAGCTCTGCCTACAAGTGAGAAGCATCATGGATCAGTGAGGCAGGTTATAGAGGAAATTGAGAAGATTGACAGTAATTATATGAGGAAATTCCAAGAGGGGTATCAAGAACATCTGGATTTTATGAAGAAAAGAACGGAGAAGGCAGCAAAAGGAGAGCTGGTCACATTCACTTTTTCTAGTGTATGCAAGTTTCCTGTGTACGATGCAGATTTTGGTTGGGGAAGGCCTACATGGGTGAGCATGACTGCTATGCGTATCAGTAATCAAATAGTCTTCATGGACACCCGAAATGGTGATGGAATTGAGTCTTATTTTAGCTTGAAAGAGGAAGACATGGTCAAGTTCGAACATAACAAAGAGTTCACGGCGTTGCTTAGCTCCCCAATTGGTAATGTCAAGGAAAATCCACTTGCACGTCTTTAAATTGAATGCGAGTTAGCATCATCATGTGTTTGCTGAATGAGAGTTTCCATTTGATGTAGTAGATTTAGTTTACAAATATAATCTCTGTATCAAAGTGAAGTTAATAGTGAAGCCATTATTAAAAGTGAAGTTAACCGTCCACCACAAAGCAATAAAATGGCAATGAACAAGCAATAAAATGGCAATAGAATGGCAATAAAAAAGCAATACAATGGAAATAAACATACAATAAAAAAAACAAATTTGAATTTCAAAGGCCCATATAAGTTCCACTTCTCAGACAACTTAAGAAGATGACTATTGCATGCTACTAAGTACATGCCAACTGCAAGCAATGACTTCACCTACAGCTCATAGAATTGCTACAAGAAAATATTTTTTGTGGAAGAATATAACCATAAGTTTTTTAGATTTGTTATAAAGTATGTGCAATGCTGGACATGCAGAGACAGAGAGAAAATGCATGCTACTAAGTACATGCCAACTGCAAGCAATGACTTCACCTACAGCTCATAGAATTGCTACAAGAAAATATTTTTTGTCGAAGAATATAACCATAAGTTTTTTAGATTTGTTATAAAGTATGTGCAATGCTGGACATGCAGAGACAGAGAGATTATCGTAATGCTATAAGCCTAGAAGACAAAAAAAAAGATAAAGAATATCATAATACCGTAAATTGCAAGCTTGTCTCTTGAAAATGAGGCAAAAATAAGAATATCAAGTTCAATGTACATCACACATACCAAATACAAATGAAAGCAAAATTGACGCTCAACCAAAATAAAATAACGTACTGTTAAATTACTTTGCTTGTATCGCATTGCAAAATGTTTTTGACAAAGCAATGTTCTTGGAATAGAAAGAGTTATCAAAGGAGGTCACACAAAACAACCAGCACCTGCAGAAATTGTCAAACAAGTGAATGCCCAAAAGGATAGAAGTTCACCAAACTACAACAGAATATGAAACCATATAACCTCTACCAATACCTCCCTGCTTCAACATAATTAGTATTGTCAGAATGACATGGCAAAAGAAACCAGTGCCATTTTATTTTCTATAAGAAAAATAAGAAACTCGTAGCACTTTTAAGAAATTGGGCAGAGATGATCAAACTAACTGCATTTTCGTTTTACTCTGTAACATAAAGGTACCAACTGCTAACTTCTTGTAGACATGTCAAATGAGCATTGCTTATGGAACAAACCTTTAAGGATCTTTAAAAATTCAATTTCAAAAGAATATGAACCAAAACAGGTGAGTAAACCAAATATCCACAACATCAAATTCTTTAAATAGGAGCTTCAACTTGATGGGATGTAGTTGAAGATGTACCATATACTTTTCAAGGCATGTATATGAATATGACTACAGGAACAGAAAATGTGACATGGAGAACAAAGTTACAGCAGAAACTGAAATCTCTTAACACATTTGTTGGCAAAACTTCTCAAATGGCTAATTTCTATTGAATTTTTTGAGTGAAACCATACCTTAATTTAACTGATTGTCCATTTCTTTTAAGGGAGCATATCTATGTAAAACTTAATAGCAACATTTACTTTTCATGGGATGAACAAGCCTGACCTGTATCCATAACACACACTGTAGGCTCTAATTTTTTAAGGCATTATGGACCAACAAATATATTTCTTTATTCTACACATGTATTCTTTTTGCAATCTTCCATAAACAGATTCCAAGAATGTTCTCCGAGCAATTTACCAATTAACGCGCAAGAATGCAATTAATATCGCCTCTCTTGCGTTGCACATCAAATATCAACAAAATTCATAAAAAAGTTTATGACTTTGGAAAGCAAATGCATTGAGTTGGATCATACAGTGTGAAACAAATTGAAAATCACAAACCCAACGAAAATAAAGCATTATAGGCAGAACAAGATTGCAAATTTCACCAAGAAAATAAACAGGACAAGGGAAAAGAAAGTTGAGCTAAATCAAGGGGAAATTGGTCAAAATAAGAAATATCAAATACGGAATCAGAATAGAGTGCGGATACTGAAAGCGATTAAATGAAATTGGATCTGGTGGAATTAGGATTGGTATGAAAGCACCTGTTGTTGCCTAGCGACCCGTTCGCGAAGCCTGGTCGCTTGCTTTCTGATAGCTTCCATTCATGACTGAAGGGACAAATCTGCCCAGATTTTGGTATAGAGAGAGAGAGAGAGAGAGAGAGAGTGTGATACTGAGAGAGAAGAAAAAGTGAGAAAAAATCGTAAGGCCAATAAGTATGTATTTATAGATAGTATTCCCAAATGTCCAGACAAGGATGGTGTTTGGAGAAGTGCCTTGATGGTATTTTGTGGTATCTCCCCTTGAAATAACTTGGTTGTTTTCATGGACGCCAAGTCTGGTGGTGGAATAGAAGCATACATTAACATGAAGGAAGAGGACTTGGCTAAACTTGAAGGTGACAATGAGTTGCTTGCATTTGTTTCTCCACATGAGCTCAAGTGAAAGGATGTGCCTGCCTACCAGTGCCCTACTCCAGTTGGTTTTCTTTTGCTTTCTCATTATTAGAGAATATTTCAAGTCAAATTAGTTGTGACTATAAGGTTTGTTTTTAATTTTCATCTCAATTAAATTTGAATATATCTGAATTTGTCAAAATTTAGAGTATCTCCAATGAATACAACAAAAAATAAAAATGGCATCTCCAGTGAAGATGTGTAAGATGTTAATTTTCTTTTTGATGGCCTTCGGGATACTTTGACATCTTATTAAACATTTCACTTCAAATAAGTTTATTGTGTTTAACTATTTAGCTTCTTTGATTAAAAAGAAATAGGGCTAACGACAAAAGACACCCTGTTGGTTTAAGGTCATTCTCAAATTGGACCCCAGGTATCAATTTTGTCAATTTACGCCCTTACGTTTTCAACTTTGTCCAATTGCATCCTTCCGTTAAGATGACCAGACGGTCAATTATTAAATGCTGATGTGGCACCTGTGGGACCCAAACCACCAGCGGATTGACCATTCTGCGCATGCCAGTGGAAGGGTAGTTTTGGGTTTCAACAATTCAAAAAACAAAAAAATAAATAAAAATTGAAAATCGCGCCCAAATTGGGCACGCGTTACAAAGCTGGAGATCAAAGAAAGAGCCCCAAAGACGTCATTCGTCCTCAACCTCAATTTAACATAAATCCTAAATCTTCATAGCTCAGAGCTCAGATAAGCGTTGGTTCGAAGAAGTGAGAAGAAATGAGTTGGGATTTCAGGGCTCCAGGCGCTCCGCATCCCTCGTACGGTAAGTTGGTTTAAATTTTTGCGATTTGGGATATCTGTGGTGAATGGGTTAGAGGTCGTATAGGGTCCTTGTGGTTTGAATGTTGTGTTTTATAATTTGCATGGAATAGTGGGAGAAGTATGAAAGATTTTGTTGAATATAGGTGGTCCTTTTGCAGATTTCAAATATAGGTGGTCCTTCAAGCTAAGCATGTGCTGGCAATGTCTGCCTTTAATAAGGTCAAAGTGTCTGCCTTTAATAAGGCAAAAGTGTTAGGTGCAAGGGTGTGAAAAGGGTTGTTTAATAAAAACTTAGCCTTTTCTATAATGGTCCTAAACTAAAAATAATTGAAAACTATGTTTTGGTTTTTGTGTAATGTGTGAATACTGTGTTTTGTGTTGTGTGTTATGTTTTAACTGAAAATAACCCATGTTAGGGACATGTAATATGTAGGTGATCTTGAATTGTTTTCTATTTGAATGTACCATGGTGGTCAAATCTGTGGTAACTGTTATGCTTCTGGCAATGTAGCTTGGTTTGATTATTGTGACAAGGATAGATGTCAATGACTAAGATAGACAATATGGTAAGGGAGTTAGGCTATGATGGGGTGATTAGTTACTGGTATAGTATCCCTACCCATAGCAATGGTGACCTAACAAAGCTTAATGATGATCAAGATGTCATAGACATGCTTGTATTTGTATCGGAGACAACACAAAGCTTAATGATGATCAAGATGTCATAGACATGCTTGTATTTGTATCAGAGACAACACTAATAGACATCTTCCTACATCATGGGGTTGATAGTAATGAGGGTTGGTTTTATATAGTCAATCAGGATCAAATCTGTTTGTTGATTTAAAAAGCTGATATTATGCCTAACAGAGGAGTTGTGATTGAGGAGCTTGATAACAATTATGGGGCTATTGTTCCGGTTGGTGGGAAATGCAAACAATGGAGACAACAGGACAAAAAAAACAAAAAAAACAAGTGTTGTGATAGAAGAGCTCAATGAAGACCCAAATGGGGAACAAAGTGGTGGGGGACGCAAAAGGCAAAGGAATCTTCTACAAGACAGGGTGTTTCTGAAAAAGGCAAAGAAAAAGTAGTAGAGAGGGAATCTTCTGCAGTGCAAACAAACAAAGAAAAAGTTGTTGAGAGGGAATCTTCTGCCCCTGTACACAAAGGGAAAAGTAAAATCAGTTCTGTTTTTGGGAAAAGGAGGGCAAGAGCTTTTGGTAAAATGAGGTGCAAAAATGTAAACAAGACACGTGATAAAGAAGACTAAAGGTCCAATACAGTAACTGAGGGACTAGTTGAGAATGAGGTTGTTGACGCAACTGTAGAAAAGAGCAAGTTATCAAGATGTCATCCAATGAAGACAAGAAAAGTAAGGAAAAGGACCACAATCTGTGATGATGAGGAGTCAGCAGACAGTCTTGACTCTGATTTTGCAGACCCTAACTTCAGTTGTGATGATAATGATGATGATGTCGATTTTGATGAATGGGTGGACAAACAAATTGAGTGGGTTTGAGATGAGGCAAAAGGAAAAGAGCTAGGGTCAACAAATGATGGGGTTGAATCTTGGGATTGTGGTGCAGGTGTTGAACTGGATTCAGAGGAGTATGATTCTGATAATGTGCAGCCTAAATATGACTATGATGATGACACTCCAATGATGGATAGATGGCCTGAGTTCAATCCAGCAACTGACATGGGAGATCCACAGTTTGAGGTTTGGATGAAATTTAGTGATTGTAAAGTTTTTAGATTAGCTGTCAGAGAACATTTTATAAAGATGAATAGGGATGTTGTATTTGTGAGAAGTGAGGCTTTCAAGCTAAAGGCAGTTTGTGCAGATCCAGATTGTCCATGGGAGATATATGCTTCCAAAATGCAGCATGAGAAGGCCTTGCAGGTTAAGAATTATGAGGGTGAACACACTTGTGGTATTGTTTGGGAGAACCCCACTGTCAAGTCTAGTTGGCTCAATGCCAAATATATGGAAACATCGAAGAGCAATCCAAGTTGGCCAGTTAGCTCATTAAAGGAGACTGTGGAAAAGGATTATAACACTGGAGTTTCTAGGCAACAAGTTTATAGGGCAAAAGAGAGGGCATTGAGGCAAATTGAGGGAATATACACAGAACAATACTCCAGAATTTGGGATTATTGTGAAGAGTTAAGGAAGACCAATCCAGGAACAACAACCAAAGTTCAATGTGATTTCAATGAACAATTGGGTCATCCAGTGTTTCAAAGGTTATATGTGTGTCTAGGTGCATGTAAAGTAGGGTTTATTGCTGGATGCAGACCCATTATTGGATTTGATGGCTGCTTCTTGAAGGGTGTATATAAAGGGCAATTTTTAGCAGCAGTTGGTATAGATGCTAATAATGAAACATGGGTGATTGCGTATGTAGTGGTTGAGTCTGAGTGCAAGGACTCATGGGTTTGGTTTCTAGAATTACTGGTAAAGGATGTAGAGATTGTTAACCAATTTGAGCAAGTAGTTCCTAATAGTGACCACAGGTTTTGTGCAAGACATCTGTTCACCAACTTCAGATTACAATTAAAAGGGAAAGCTTTGTCTGACAAATTCTGGGGCGCTGCAAAAGCAACAACTCTTCCACACTTTGTAAGACAGATGGAAGTGCTGAAAAACCTTGATAAGGATGCTTATGATTGACTGACTGAACCAAAAAAACCTCCCAGGCATTGGTCTCAATCACACTTCAGCACTCATGTGAAGTGTAATATGCTTTTAAACAATATGTGTGAGTCCTTCAACTCATTCATATTGGCATGCAGAGATAAGCCAATATTGACCATGCTTGAGATAGTTAGGTGTAAGTTGATAAGGAGGATACAAGGCAGAAGGGACAAAATGAAGAATTGGACAAAGGCAATTTGCCCCAAGATTTTTAAGAAGGTAGAGATAAATAAGGAAAAAGTAGGTGGTTTGTGTCACTATGTGGTCAGCTAGAGGAAAAGTTCAAGTTGGCAGTGGTGGGATTTCACAGTATATTGTGGACTTGGATTTGAGGACCTGTTCTTGTAGAGAATGGGATTTGACTAGTTGGCCTTATGTTCATGGAGTGGTAGCTATAAATTACAATGGGGGCTTGAACGTAATGGATTTTGTGGATGCATGTTGTCACACTGAGACATATTTCAAGGCATATGAAAACCTCATACTACCTATGAATAGGATGGAGTTGTGGGATAGAACTTGTTGGTTGTGCAAATCTCACGGCCTAGAGCTCCGGGCCGAGGGGATATGCGTTTAACACGTGACGTCCTTCTTTTGGATGCGGTGCGGTTGTGCGCGGGCGTGCCAGCACGGTCTACCGTGCGTCGAGAT
>NW_018923075.1:48799-67959 GCF_002207925.1 Prunus avium | reverse complement strand
CTCGTGCATTAAATGCCCTTTTGCGGCTGGTGGGTTTGCTATTCAGAGGCGTTACTTCATTAAATGAAGCGTGGGACCCGGCTGCCACATGGCGATTTGACTCTAATCCCTTCAGTCGTGACTCTTTCGTCCTTCGATCTCGGCCCATAATGCCGTGGTCGAGGCCGAGATGATTATGTCTTCGCAGCTTTTCCTTTGTTTTTTTAGGAAGGCCAAACATCTGACGAAACGCCACGTTTTAGTTCATGAAATAGGTGCGAAGGCCGAGGAAGGTCCTTTCGGCCAATTTATGGCCGTGATTTATTAGGCACAAACAGAACTAATATGCCACCATGTGTGCCTCCTTCATACTCCAAACAACCTGGAAGGCCAAGACAGGCTAGAAGGAAGGAAGCAGGTGAGTCAAGCAAGAAGGCCACTATTGTTACAAAAGTTCAAGACTCACTGAGGTGTGGCCAATGTGGAAGAAAGGGCCACAATAAAAGGACTCGTTATAGGAATCTCCCCCCCAAAACAAAAATCAAAAAGAGGAAGGCTGAGGTAAACATCTAAGGATGAACATTTGTTAATTTTATTAATTTTTATGTTTTTGGAATATGATGCAACTAACAGTTTATTATTTTTTACCTCATCCCAGCAAACTACTCAAACAAGTGAAGCTGGTCCCAATACAAAAACAAGGTGAGCTAAGCTTGCAAGATCTGTGCAGAAAGGAAAATGGAAGAGAAAGGCCACCATTGCAGCTGGAAGTTCAAATGTACCACCAAGTGATTCAGCTGCTCCATCCCCAACATCTGCCCCTTCTGCATAAACTGAAGCTTCAACTGGCAATTCTTATTTATTGAGGAAACGACCTATGGTTGTGGGAGCATCAGACTTGAGCAAGGAATGATGATGGTCTTGCACACTTGTCTTTGTTTTAATGGTGGGAAATCACATACTTCTATTAGCTTGTTTGGTTAGGTTAGGTTATTTTGTTATCAGAAGACAGTTTTACCTTTATTAGCTAGTTGGGTTAGGTTATAATGTTATTTTGGAAGACAAGTTACCTTATTTTGGGAAGATAGCTTGTGATATTTTGTAAGATAGGTTCTGTTTTTTTGGAAAAAAAGTTCTGTTTTTTCAGAAAACTGGTTCTGTTTTTTTTGGAAGGATGTAAATGTTATTTTGTTGCCTATTTTGTTGTTATGCTGCAAGTGGAAATGAATTTGTTCATATTTTGTAGAAACAAGTTGTTGGAATGAATAGGTCCATTTTGTACATATTATTGCATTACCAAAATGTCACATTGTATGCAGATTAAATAGCCATCATGCTCATTCCCATTACATAGCCAAAATGTTCATTCCTATTACATAACCAAAAGCACAGTGCTTTCCATACCAAAGGCCTAGTGCAGACCCTAACCAAAAGCACACTACATTACACCACAAGCACAGTACTTCCCATATCAAAAGCACAGTGCATCCCTAAAACACCCTCTTTCATGTCAATTCCAAATTCTTCAACTTCAATCCATTTGATCCACCATTCCCTCCAAGGAAGAACATTGCAATAAGCATCCACGACACCACCAATGCTGCCCAAAGAACCTTCTCTCTATGTCTAGCCTTTGCTAGTGAATTCTCCAACTTATCTCGCGATTTTAGCAACCCCAAAATCACAACTTTAGACCTTTCACACATTTCCATATCATACCAAACCCAGAAATTACAACCTCCTCTACCCTGCACAAAACCCACTATGTAAATTCATATTTGCACCTGCTACAATTCAAAATCTAATATTTTGCATCAAATCCAGCTTTTTACCTTTGCACACACAGCAAATCGCCTCCCAAGATTCGAAATTGTCCACGAGGTTAGGATTCTCGCATTCTTACCACACTAACACACCGTCGCCTTATGCTCCATTTCTCCTTCATTTTCTGGGTTAAGGAGCCAATACACTTGAATAAACCTTTTGGGCGGCTCACTTCTTCAAAATCGTAGATATGTAAAGTCAGCTATGGAGATTTAGGATTTAGGTTAAACTGAGGTTGAGGACGAACGACGTCTTTGGGGCATTTTCTTCGATCTCTAGCTTTGCAACGCGTGCTCAATTTGGGCGCGATTTGCAGTTTTTTTTTGTTGAATTGTTGAAACCCAAAACTACCCTTCAACTGGCATGCACGGAATGGTCAATCCGCTGGTGGGGTGGGTCCCACGGGTGCCACGTCAGCATTTAACGATTGACCGTCTGGTCAACTTAACGGAAGGATGCAATTGGACAAAGTTGAAAACGTAAGGGCGTAAATTGATACCCTAGGGCCCAATTTGAGAATGACCCTAAACCAGTAGGGTGTCTTTTGTCGTTAGCCCAAAAAATATATATTCAGTTTCTTAGGGGAGTGATTTTGGATAGACCAATAATCACTTGGTTCTCCCTATACATGATTTTTTTAATCCTCTCAAAATCACTTCTGAACAAATTAGTTATTTTGGAATGATTTTGGATAGGCCATGTTGAAATGATAATTTTTATTAAATAAATAAATAAGGTACAAGCCAAAAAAAAAAAAAGGGAGACGGTTGCCTGCGTGGAAATTTATTAAAAGTGAATGACAATAATAGTAATTTATCCAACATGTGTTTAAAAGGAATAAAAGTTCTTTTGATGCAATGGTTGTATTTAGAGTGTTTGTATCAAAAGGAGTGATAGTTCACTCAATCTCAAACTCCTCAAGACTCAGGGCCTATAAAAGAGCCATGCATGTGATTAAAAAAGGGAAGGAGAGAAGAGAGTAGTCACAGGAAGAAAAAAAGACAGCAAGTACGCTAGCCCATTGGATATATATTGAAACCTCAGGCCTTCCTACACCAAGCCTGGTTCAGAAGAATCGTTTTTTCCAGCAACCATAAGAAAACCCAGATGGGTTGGCAGCAAAAGGCAGCCACAATTGATCACCTTTGATTCCATGTGAAGAAAGCTTGAGGTGCAGCAAAAGAAGTATGGGATGGGATTGATTCCAACCACACTAACATAGACAAGATGAAGTGTGAGTTATGGGTTGTATTAAAAGAGGAATGGTGGTGTTGGATTTCATCATGTTGTTCCTCCCTCTTAGCCCTATAAATAGAGAAGTCTTCAAGCTTCAAAACACAACCCCAAGGGGGGGAGCTCTTAAACACTTCTCTAGAGCTCCCCACCCTTCTCTCCCTCAAATTCTTTTAGTTTCTCTTTCTAGTTTTCAATTGTTATAATGAAATATTTGTGCTGAAATTCTTCTTAAGTTTTTCTTAGTTCCACTTTACTTTTCATTGTTATGTAAATTCTTTTCTTTAGTTTCAAGTTTTATTAGTTTCCAAGTTTCAATTATGGTTTTTGTTCTTATTCATTATGCTTATAAGTTAAGATGCTTGTTTGAATGATTGATCACCATTTAGGCTTGCATGTTAGCTATCTTGGTTTGAATTCAGAGTAGACACCATGCTTTAATTCGAATTGAACTATGAATAGGAAGAGTATGTATGGACATTCGACAACAGGGATTAGATACATACTTGGTTGTTTAAAATGTTATTCTATGCTTAATGGATTCCTAATGCTTAGTTTAGGTTAGACAACAGATGATCAAATTAGGGAATTAGGAATACAAGGTTAGGACCAAACACCATGGCTTAATCATACTTTAGCTAGAATCAATCCGTTAATCTAATTGAACTTGGGAACTTATCTGCTTGAGTTATTTTCTTTTCTTTCTTTCTTGTTTTATTTATTTTCTTTCTTGTTTTTCTGTTTTGTGTAGGAAAACTGAATTGGATTATTCAATCACTAATCCCTGTAGAATCGACCTCGCACTTACATATGCTATACTACCGAACGGCTCGTGCACTTGCGAGTATCACAAGTTGAGGATGCAGTTGAATCCATTTTGGTGCAGTTGAATCGACGCAACACTTCTATCATCATAAAAAATAAAAAATAAAAAGTCAAGGATCTCTCTAAGGCATGGCTCTGCTCAAGTATTTTCGAGGATACATTATGCATCCAGCTCTTGATCAATTCATGAAGATTATTGGCTATGATGATTTCTATCATCATAAACAAAGTCAGGAATCTCTCCAAGGCTTGGCTCTACTCAAATATTTTCGGCGATGTTTTCAAACATCCAGTCCACAACCAACAGGGAAGATTGTCTTCCATGATGATTTCAATAATCATATATTAAGGCATAGTCTATTCCAACAAGCAACTCCGATTAAAGGCTTCCATTATGTGTTCAACATCCAATTCACAAACAATTCGTGAGAATCGCTTGTCATGGTGGGCAAACCATCACAAAACCCAAATTGGCCCACGTCGCCGCTAAAAGATGTAGAGAATTGATGAGGCAAACTACAACGGGTGCTGCAAAAAAAAAAAAAAAAACAAGCTTTTGTTTCTTCCTTTCTCCACATCTCACGTGGTGGCTTCGCCACCACATTTTTGCTTTTGATTTCCTTCCTCTGTCTTTGCAGGGAGTAGAGGATGCCTCAAATCATAGACGTAGAGAGTTGAGGAGGACATGGTGGTCAAACCCACCATGGAATCAAAATCAAAGAAGGAAAGCATGTAATTACAAGCCTCTGTATGAAGCCTCTAAAACCAAAAGGGCCCTCACGGCAATTGAATTGCCTCCCTATGAAGCACTTGCTGCCAGCAAGTCAACAAAAAAAAATATTTTAAAAAAAAGAAGAAGAAGAAAGCCAGCGGAGGGAGAGAGAGAATGGAGCAAAGGAAAAATGGTGGGTTTGCTGTTTGTGTTTAGTTGCAAAGAGACAAAACAAAGAGGAAGGAAGCCAGAAGAAAATAAAAAAATAAAAAAGGGGGCTGTGTCCCACAGCCCCTCCCTCTCTTGGATGATTGTGCTTGGTCTACTTTGACTAAAAAAATGAGTAAAGAAAAAGAGATTGGCAATTGGAAAAGGACTGCTACAGTAACAAAAAGAAAAGAAGAAGAGGCAAAGCAATACTCAAGCAAGCTTTGTCTTTAGTTTCTGAAGCAAGAAGACAAATTGCTTTCTCCACAAATAAAGAAATCTCAAAGTCTTCAATATGGCCCACGACAAGGCACAGTCTGTGCATACAAAGAGAGAAGACAAAAGTCAGCCACATGGAAACAAACAAAAGAGAAAATAGAAGAAAAGGAAGATTATGGGCATGTGGGTTACCATGTGAAATCCCAATGGGGAAGAAACAATTTGTTTCTTCTTTTGATGATGCGGTAGACGACTTGGGGAAGTCTGCAGGCTGGTCTGAAAGTAAAAAAAATATATCAACTGCAACCAAATTTGAATCATTGGTTTATCCTAACCAAATTCGCCCAAATATTTTTTTCCCTATGAAGCACTTGCTGCCAGCAAGTCAACAAAAAAAAATATTTTAAAAAAAAGAAGAAGAAGAAAGCCAGCGGAGGGAGAGAGAGAATGGAGCAAAGGAAAAATGGTGGGTTTGCTGTTTGTGTTTAGTTGCAAAGAGACAAAACAAAGAGGAAGGAAGCCAGAAGAAAATAAAAAAATAAAAAAGGGGGCTGTGGGACACAGCCCCTCCCTCTCTTGGATGATTGTGCTTGGTCTACTTTGACTAAAAAAATGAGTAAATAAAAAGAGATTGGCAATTGGAAAAGGACTGCTACAGTAACAAAAAGAAAAGAAGAAGAGGCAAAGCAAATACTCAAGCAAGCTTTGTCTTTAGTTTCTGAAGCAAGAAGACAAATTGCTTTCTCCACAAATAAAGAAATCTCAAAGTCTTCAATATGGCCCACGACAAGGCACAGTCTGTACATACAAAGAGAGAAGACAGAAGTCAGCCACATGGAAACAAACAAAAGAGAAAATAGAAGAAAAGGAAGATTATGGGCATGTGGGTTACCATGTGAAATCCCAATGGGGAAGAAACAATTTGTTTCTTCTTTTGATGATGCGGTAGACGACTTGGGGAAGTCTGCAGGCTGGTCTGAAAGTAAAAAAAATATATCAACCGCAATCAAATTTGAATCCTTGGTTTATCCTAACCAAATTCGCCCAAATATTTTTTCAAATGCAAATGTCAATTGTAGAAAACTAGTGGGTTCATCAAAATTGCTCATTATTTTTCTTGGACATTGACAATAAGAAAAATGGTGTAAAACCATTCAATTTTTCACATGAGTCATCTATCCAAGCAAATTTCAATGAGATTAAATTCAAATCTCCCAAACACAAATTCTCAATTATTGGGCCACACTTACACATTAATTTCCAATATTCTCATGGGTCATTTACCTATGAAAATCTTAAAATCTTAAAATTGTCTCAAAGACACAAATTATAAATTTGTGGGCCACACTTACCCATTAATTTCTAAATTCCGAACTACGTTGGTTTGATCCCTTCGAAAGGGTACATAAGCAATCTAGAGATCCAATCTACATGCAACCGTCCAAATCTTAAATCCAAACAGAATCTCTAGTTTATTCTCAAATGTCAATTGTAGAAAATTAGTGGGTTCATCAAAATTGCTCATTATTTTTCTTGGACATTGACAATAAGAAAAATGGTGTAAAACCATCCAATTTTTCACATGAGTCATCTATCCAAGCAAATTTCAATGAGATTAAATTCAAATCTCCCAAACACAAATTCTCAATTAGTAGGCCACACTTACCTATTTAGTGGTGGTGAAATTATGTTGGAAGGTTCACATTTTTCTTCAACAAGCCAGAATCACCACTTTTCAGAAGAAGCACCTCCCATGTTCTTCTCCATATAATCACTTTAAGTGATTTTATTTTTGGGGAGTAGCACATGCGCTTCTCCATAAAATCACTTAAAACCACTTATGGGGAAGTGATTATGGGGCTATCCAGAATCACTCCCAAATAAGCCCTAAATTTATTTCAATTAATCTAATTCTAATATAAGTATTTTGTTATGCTCATTAATTTATAACATTTTTTGTTGAAATTTGGAAAATCATTGCTTTAAAAAAATAATTAAAAGAAACTCCATTTTCGGGTCTAGAATAGAGAATTCATTCAACCGAAAGGCAAAGGTGAACCAAGCCCAAGGCTTTATTGCCCATGCCCAGGGCCTAGCCAGCCACTTGCAGAGAAGTCATTCTATAGTGAGGGCCTTATATATGGCCCTTATGTGAGATCCTATCTCTTAACTGTGAGATTAGACTAACTAATTTGATCTAACGATTAAGAAATAGGGCCTCATCTAAGGACCATATATAAGGCTCTCTCACTATAGAATTCTTGACTCACAAAGAGTCTCAACTACATACGCCATGCCACTATCATTCCAAGACAATGGGAGTAAGGCTCGTCGCTTGCTAGGAGCCCAGCTGGTGAGCGAAGGGCTTCATGGATAGTATCTCCGAAGGTGGTGTGCATTACATTGTCTTTGAATTTCTTTCCCTTCTAGAATGTCGAGGGTGTAACTTCCTCTGCCCCCAGGTCGGCTGATCACGTAGGGGCCTTCCCAGTTAGGCTTCATCTTCTTTGACCCTTGCCTTGGTGCTGTGATCAAACTTTTTCTGAGCACAAGGTCCCCAGGTCGAAACTGTCTGATCTTGGCCTTCTTATTATAGTAGAACGTCAACTGCTGTTAGTAAGCTGCAACTCGAACAATGGCCATTTCTTGTTCTTCTTCGAGCAGATCAAGGTTGACTTTCATTTGCTTCTAGTTTTGGTCAAGACTGCCCACCTCAATGCTCATGAAAGGGATTGTAATGTGTGGGGGGATGATTGCATCAGCTTCCTTGGTAGAGGATAAAGCCTCAGCCTCGATCCATTTGGTGAAGTAATCCGTGATGACGATCCTCATCTCCTTCTTGGCAGGTGCTGTCGGCATAGGTCCCACCAGGTCAATAGCCCACCGCATGAATGGCCATGGATTGTTCTGCGGATGGTATTCCTCAGCTGGCAAGCTAGGGATTGGCTTGTATCATTGGCATTGATCACATCTTCAAGCATACTCCGTGGAGTCTTGGCGTATTGTAGGCCAGAAATAGCCTATGTTCAGAGCCTTTTGGGCAAGCGATCTGCCCCCAGCCTGATTTCCACATTCGTCGTCGTATATTTTGCAAAGAACCTCAAGTGTCTGTGGGTACTTGATACAAGTAAGATGAGGTTCGGAGTATGATCTGCGAACAAGCACGTCGCCTTTTATGTAGTATCTCGCAGCCTTCTGTTTGATTTTCCTAGCCTCGGACTTGTCCTTTGGTAAGTTTTCGTTAACTAGGTAGTCAATGATAGGGTCTTGCCAGCTAGGATTCTCGTCGATCTGCATCAAGTTTGGCTGCTCTGCCTCTTCTATGCTTGGCTGGTCAAGGTGCTCGACCGGGATGGAGCGTCTGAATTGGGTATCAAGCGCTGATCCTAAGCTTGCTAGTGCATCTGCGTGAGCATTCTCTGCTCAAGGCACTTGTTGGATGGTGAAGGTAGGAAACGCCTTCAATAGCTCCTGGACTTTGTCAAGGTACAAGATCATCCTTGGATAAATGGTCAGCTTCTTGATTTTCAGCTCCTTTGCCAAATGCAGGCCAGCGAGCAATGCCTCGTTTTCTGCTTCGTTGTTTGAGGCCGGGAAGCCAAGCGTGATAGCTTGCTCTAACAGGGTTCCATCCTGGGTGATGATGACGACACCTGTTCCAGCTCCTTTTTGGTTTAACGCTCTGTCTACGCGCAACTACCACATGTCTCTGGGTTGGTCAGGTTCAGCGGAGGTCTTGTCCGCTCTTGAACTTTCCTTCTTTTTATTGACTAGCTTCTCTTCTTCGGTCGATGGCGTGAATTCTATGACAAAGTCTTCTAAAGCCTGGGCTTTTATTGCAGTCTTCGGTCGGTAGAAGAGGTCGTATTGGCTTAGCTCTCTATAGCCCACTTCATGAGCTATTGAGAGGCGTCATGGTTGTGGAGGATTGACCTCAAAGGAAAGTCGGTCATGACGATGACTACAAGGGACAAAATGAGCTTCTCCAATTTCGAGTAGCGAGTCTCTGCATTAAGAAGGGCTTTTGATGTGTAGAATACCGGATGTTGGGCCCCCAATTCTTCTCGAATGAGAGCTGAGCTGACGGCCGAGTTGGACACTACCAGGGGAGGTGAAGTGAGGTAAGTCTTCAGATTCTGGAAAGCTTATTCGTACTCCTTGTCCCATTTGTCTTTTTTTCCCTTCTTCAAAGCTTTGAAGAATGGTTTGCACTTGTCGGTAGATCTCAAGAGGAATTGGTTGAGGGTCGCTACTCTGCCCGTCAGACTTTGTATCTCTTTTACTGTTAAAGGTGACTTCATCCCGAGAATTGCCTTAATTTGGTGTGGGTGCGCCTCGATACCTCGTTGAGTGACTAGGTATCCCAGGAACCAGCCGGACGATACACCGAACATGCATTTACCTGGATTCAACTTCATGCGATATTGGCGGAGCAGGCTAAATGCCTCAGTGAGGTTCTTGATGTGGTATGCTCGCTTCGAGGCTTCGACCAGCATGTCGTCCACGTAGACTTCCATAGTTTTGCCAATTTGCTCATTGAAAATTTTATTCATGAGCCTTTGGTAGGTTGCTCTGGCGTTCTTCAGCCCAGAAGACATGACCTTGTAGCAGTAGGTCCCTCTCTCGATGATGAAAGAAGTATTCGCCTTGTCATCCTCGTGCATTAGGATTTGATTATAGCCGGAGTATGCGTATATGAAGCTGAGCAGCTGATTGCCAGAAGTTGAATCCACGAGTTGGTCGATTCTCGGCAATGGGAAGTTGTCTTTAGGGCATGCTTTGTTGAGATCGGTGTAATCGACGCACACTCTCCATTTTCCCTTTTCTTGTTTCACCACTAAAACAACGTTTGCCAGCCATTCCGAGTAGGAGACCTCTTCAATGAAACCGACAGCTAGAAGCTTATCGATCTCGGCTTCAATGATCGCAACTCGCTCAGGAGCGAAACTGCGTCTCTTCTGTACCACGGGTTTGCTAGCGGGGTTAACATGGAGTCGGTGGCAGATGATGTTCGGGTCGATGCCAGGCATGTTAGATGGCGACCACGCGAACATGTCTTTGTTGTTTTGGAGGAAGGTGGTCAGCTCCACCTTCTTGTCTAGGCTTAGGTGCAAGCTGAACCGCGCTTTTTTGTCTGGTTGGTCAAGATCGAGGGGTACTAACTCAACATCTTCCTCAGGCTTCCAACCTTCTTCAAGGGAGCCTTCCGGGCGGATGCCCTCATCTGGATTATGGCGCAAGCCAATCTGCGCTTCTTTGTTTGGCCGGCCAGGATCAGGAGGTACTAACTCAACCTCATCCTCAGGCTTCCCACCCTTTTGAGGGGGGTCTTCCGGGCGGATTCTCTCACCTTGATCCTGGCTCCGTAATTGCTATTGTGAGGTAGCAACTCCTTTCCCGTTCGGGCTTGCTTGTCTGCTAGGAGCGTTTCCTGCCTTGTTGGCAACTTGCATTACTGGTGTGAGCTACAGCTGCTTGCTCTTCTTAAGCCCTTGGGCTATGCATCTCCTTGCCATGGCTTGGTCACTGTTGATCTGCCCGATCCCACCACCAAGGATGGGGTAGCGGATCTTCTGGTGATCAACTTGTTGGGTGATCAGCTTGCTTGCTGGCTTTCTTCGCCGCAATACGGTCATCGTCCCAAAGTGCGTAGCGCTCTACCAAGGTTTGGCTTGGAGTTATGGTCAGCTCACAGTATAGCTCGTGTTCGGTTGGCAAGCCCTTCTTGAAAGCTGAGGATGCAACTTGGTCATTGCATCCTATGATGTTCGCCTTCCCAGCCTTAAATCATCTAAGGTAGTCTCGAAGAGTTGCAATTTCATTTTGCTTCTTTTGTTCAACAATCACAACCACTCTTGTTTTAAATTCTGTTTTAGACATAACCTCCTACTTTCTTGAATTTGGTAATCTAAGTACATAACTAGTTTTAACTTCTCAGTCTTCGTGGGTACGACCTCGTACTTGTCTTGCTATACTACTAATTGCCCCGTACAATTGCGAGTTAACATAATATTAACAACAAGACTCGTCTGGTTTCTTGCGCATGTTGAACAAGTGGTCTGCATGCTTTATGACCGTCTTGTAGGAGGTGTAGTCCTTTGTGAAGATGAGGGTGAACTCCTTGAAGTTGCCTATCGACGCGGACGGTAGAGTGTGGAACCAGTCTTGAGCTGCTCATCACAGAGTCATCGCGAACACTTTGCACATCAGGGCGTTGTCTGCCTTGTACAGGATCATGGCGCTCTTGAAGTGCCTCAAATGGCTCTCAGGGTCAGAGTCTCCCTTGAACGGAGTGATGGATGGTGTTGTGAACCGATTTGGCGACGGAGCCTGTTCCACCTCGTTGGTAAAGGGCAAGCAGTCGACTCGATCAATTTCCTTGCGCAGGGCCTCATCCGTGGTTCCTTTAAGTTGGAGACCTTGGAGTCGGTCATTTACTAGCTTCTCGACATCTTCTGCCCGCAAGCCTAGTGGCTAGGGTGGATGTCCTCGTTGCCTGGAGCACGGCTGGCTAACTTCTTCCTCAGCTTCCAAGGGTCGATCCCCTTGGTTGCCCTGCCTGTGGGGCAAATTAGGGTGGATGCCGTGGTTGCCTGGAGCACGGCTGGCTAACTTCTTCCTCAGCTTCCAAGGGTCGATCCCCTTGGTTGCCCTGCCTGTGGGGCAAATTAGGAGATTGAGCTTGTGAGAATTCCTCTACGACTTGCCGCCATGTGTTGGTCCTCGAGTGGGCTAGTAGGTGTTGATCGTTGCGCTCGCCACGCAATTGTTCACGAACTCGAGCTTCTTGTGGTTCCAGCCTAGATTGGATACTTCTTCGTAGGCCCAAGCGAGCGTGGACATCGGACTGTGGGCCCAACCTCTCGTGCACATTGGTCCTTGGACCTAACCTCGAATGGCTCAGAGTACGACTTGCTGCTGTCTGTGTCTCATCCGCACGATCTCGTTCTCTCCCCTGCCCATTTGCTCCTGTCTGACCAGCCTAGGACCTTTCGAACTACTCGCCGACATGCTCGTGTGTCCTCCTCTCCTCATCACAGGGTCCAAGGTTAGAGCATCCACAATGGGGGGGTGTAAATTCGGGGGTGTAAAGCCACTTTTACATCCCCTTTACACCTCCGGGGGGTGTAAATATGTTTTTTGCTCCAGTGGGGGGGTGTAAATTCGGGGGTGTAACCGTGGGTCCCAGCCTTTTATGTTGACTTTTCTTCATTTTTGTTCTCTTTTCTCGGGTGGGTCCCGCCTGCAAGGGATGTAAAAATGGATGTAAATATACATTTTATTTTACATCCCCATGGTGGTGATGTATATTTATATACATTTACATCTCACCATTGGAGACGATTCCGATGACTCGGGGTGTATATTTAACATACATCCCCATATACACCCCCCCACTGTGGATGCTCTTAGGGCCTTGATTCAAGTTGATTTGCCTAAGTAGCTGGCCAATCAAGTTGTTTTGATCGTGGAACCTCTATGTGAGTTTATCAACCCATGAGTTAAGGTCCACCTGACTGCGCAGGTCGAGTAGAGTGGTGTGCATTGGGCCCAACGGCATATGGGCTAGGGCTCCATTAGATGTGTACACACGTGCATACATCAAGTGTGGTTGCAGAGGAGGGAGGAATGGATCTGCTCCAAGACTGGGACGACGTCAAAGTAGCCGTGGGGCTATGCAGCAATTCCGGCAGCTGAGTGGTACAGCTGCTGCTGTGCTCCGATGGCAGGATGGCACGGCAGAGCAGCTCCGGCAAGATGGCATGGCAGAGCGGCTCCGACAGGATGGCACGGTAGAGCAGCTTCGGCGATCGGCGCTTGAGGCTGTAAGGCTGTGGAGGTCACAAGGTCATGTGGTGGCTATTTTGCAATTCCAATAGCTGTCTGCAACGGTTGCTCTGCAATTCCAGCAACTGAAGGTGGCTACAAAGCACTAGGAGACGGCTGCAAGGTGTTGGCAGCCACGATTCCGTGCAGTTGCATTGAGGTTTCCACCACGAAACCATGAGACGAGCCCGCCGTGGTGGTGTTACTCTTCGTGTGTCTTGTATCAACCATGGTTGTTTGAAAAAAGGTGTGGAAAATGGATTTAGAGCACGCTTTGAGTATAATTTCGCGCTCTCAATGAAAGCACCAATTTGTGGGAGCGATTTTCGTCCCATAAGAATTTTCCCTTAAGATTCTTTCATCTTCTTCGCTTATCTTTCTCCTTGCAAAACAATATGGAGTGAGAGGACCACACCCGGGGGTGTTGGCCAAAGGCCCTCCGATGCCTAAGTTAGGTTGGGTGTTTGAAGGAAAACCGGGTGGCCGTAGCCTTGTGTGAGGGAGAATGGGTTTTGGTGGCTAGGGTTTGTGAGAGAGAATTTCTGCAGAGTTTTAGTAGGAATTTAGACGTACCTCAACCCTTGTGCGTAGCCAAGTATTTATAGGGGCCTCGGAGGCTAGGGTTTCAGAGGAATAATTCCGTAGATGGAAAAGAATTATTCCTCCCCAATTTGGCAAGATTTGATTAATTAGGGATTTGATTTATTTGATTTAAATCAAATCCCTAATTGTGGTAGGAATCACATCAATCCCAATTTAATTAGGTAACTCCCAATTAGGTCAAATAATCTTCAAATGGAAAGAATTATTTGACCTAGGATTTTGATTTAATTCAGTTCCCACAGGTATCAAGAACATCTGGATTTCATGAAGAAAAGAATGGAGAGGGCTGCAAAAGGAGAGCTGGTCACATTGACTTTTTCTAATGTATGCAGGTTTCCTGTGTACGATGCAGATTTTGGTTGGGGAAGGCCTACATGGGTGAGCATGACTGCTATGCGTGTCAATAATCAAATAGTCTTCATGGACACCAGAAATGGTGATGGAATTGAGTCTTATTTTAGCTTGAAAGAGGAAGACATGGCCAAGTTCGAACATAACAAAGAGTTCATGGCGTTGCTTAGCTCCCCAATTGGTAATGTCAAGGAAAATCCACTTGCACGTCTTTAAATTGAATGAGAATTAGCATCATCGTGTGTTTGCTGGTCTAGAATTTATTTGCAGAACCAAATCATGAAAAGAAAAAAAAGTTTCTCATAATAATTGAGCATCCTAAATAAACTTGAGCTCTCATCATGTGTTTGCATATATATAGTCTTAGATTAGCATTACGATTTTGTTTTCGAAACCCACAAGAAGAAACAAAGAACTTATCCATACATAATAAGTTGGTCATCCAGTTTTGAAGACACTTGGGTTCAAAGATGCATAAGCAAGCAGCTCTTGGTCACACTCAAACACTTTCATGTCTTCTTCTGTCAATCTCACCAAACACTCTATTCCATCACCATCTTTAGTATCTAAGAAAATTACCATATTCTTGCATGTTGGGTTAGCTGAAGTCACCCACATTGGCTTTCCCCACCCAAAATCTGCTGCTTCATATACCTGAAACCTGCACCAACTGGTGCACGCATAGAAGTCCACGTCATCCCTACACAACAAGCCTATAGCCTCTATCTGAGG
The DNA here is from genome assembly GCF_002207925.1 of Prunus avium. The sequence continues at coordinate 53,447 of NW_018923075.1, read as the reverse complement.
CTGCAAAATTACTGAAATGTCCTCAAACAGTGGAACCCTTTTTGCATTCTTGCAAAATTGCAGAATCCCTTTCCTCAATTCAGCAACCAACCCATGTAGCGACGTCTCAGCGTCCGATGTTCTAGCAATGAAGGACCCAACAAAGTTCCCAATAGACTCATTAGGCACAGGGGGCAAAACTCTGCTTCTAATGTTCACATTTTGGTACAACGCTGATGGCCTAGTTGAAATCCCCAAATTGGCCCTTGAGGCCTTCATTGCACATTTCCAAATCAGGGCAGCTAAAGTTTCCACCTTTGTAGGATGTTCAACTTCAGCACTCACAGAATTATTAGTAACCTTAGCTTTAAGAGCAGCAATCTTTGAGGAATGAAATACAAACCTCTTTGTCACAGACTTGTGCTGTTTGATCTCAACAGCTGGCGGGGCTATCGAGATGTCTTTCAGTGGCATCATTGACACTGCATTGAACAGAGGAACTACCACACTCTCATCACCAATTCCAGAAGCAGTGGCAGCCCAGGTTTTGATGAATGTGGTCAATGTGGCTGCATCAGCTATCTTGTGGGAAAGGCATATGCCAATAGCCATTGCACCACACTTAAAGTAGTTGGCTTGAACATGCAGAACACATCCCCTGCCTTCTTCTTGGGACTCAAAGTTGACAGGCAGCAATTGTTTTAGCACCTCATGGTCAGGTTCATTGAGAATGTGTGAAAGTAGGCAGCTGACTCGAGCTTCAATGAAGCATGCCCCATTGTCATTGCATTCGATAAAGGCGTTGTCTTTGATTGTTCCAGCAAATGGATAGAAGCGAGTTAGAGTTTCCGATAGTGATTTCTTTAGCTGCCGGGCTCTGTGATGATCACTTGTGGGATAGAAGAGCAGCAGTGGAATGTAAGTGGGGGGAACCATTTGATCCAAAAGGGAAAGCTTGAAGGTTTTCAAGTGAGCGGGGGTTGGAGAGGAGGGTTTGATGTTGTCTCTAGCAATAATACCAATCTCCATAGCTGTTGTCATTTTGTCCCTGCCCTTAGTGTTCATAGGTTGATAATTTCAACCCAGTTTGAAGAATTGTTCAGCTTACCCCACTTTGGATGCTTATAAAGAAAAGAAATGGTGCTGACAATGGAGCACAAAACTCGACAAATTAAAGCCTTTTGAAGTGGGGTTTGTTAATGCATGCAAAGGTTGTGATGTTGGTTTTGTTAAATTAAAATAGGGCTAACAACAAATACCCCCTATAAGTTTGGGGGCAATATTGAAATTGACCCCCAAAAAAAAAACAGAGACTGGATGCAGAAAAATAAGAGAAAACAATGCAAGGTTTAATGAGGTTAGGCAATTACCCTACGTCCCGGTAGAGTCAGATATTTTCACCCCAAAATCTGAGGGCAATATAATGATAACTCCCCATGAATCATGATAGGTTCTGGTAGTTAGACGAGACCTAAAGATGACAACTGGAAAAATTGCATCTCATTGTGCTCCAGACTTGGGCTACAGTGCAGTTGAGTTCGAAACGGATTCTCTTAAAACTGCAATGGCAGTTTCAAAAGGGGGTTCTGAATTCTAATAGGTCCTTGCTGGGGGGTACTTTATGGGGGTTGCTGGGAGGTTCTGTCGCATTTCAAAAGGGGGTTCATTGCAAGGCCTTGCAATGAGGTTGCTATAATAGATTGGCACGTTATGCTTTGAGTAATGGGCAAGAGTGCATTTGGTTTAAACCTTCAATGAATTTCGTCTTTCTCAGAAGAAATAAAAACAAAAAAGTACCACAGATTCTATAATGTTATCTAGCATCCGTTGTGGTGATAACTTCCCTCAACAAAGGTTCTTGATTTCTTTTGCTGAATAATTTGATGAGCGCTCATATTTTGTTTTGGAGGGGGGGCGTGAGATGGAAGAAGAAGATAAAAACTGACGTTAAGTTGTAGTAGCCAATTTTTCCAATTTTCCACCACTTGTCTAACTCAAAGTTTTTCTTCTATAGACAAAACTAGCAAAATGTGCCCGCCAAATGCTGCGGGTTTTAAAATTGTGTGAAATGTGTCCCATTGAACCACATACAAAGAGAAAGACACCATAGTTTTCCCTCCAATCAATTACGCATTCTCACTCTCTCCCCACGCTGGGAGTTCTCAAGTACCCAATTGCCAAAACACTCAAAGGATTCACCAACATACTCAGATAATGTAATCATCTAAACCTATCATTACAACAACAAATTAACACGAACCAATTGTCAATTGATGCCATTAGCTAATTCCTATGCTCTATTCACAAAACTTAAAACAATTAATTGGAATTTCAGCCTAGAAACTCACCTCTTGCTTAATAGAACTGAAAATACCAACAAAACTGCTCTATCCAAAGCAACAAAAGACCATCTGCAAAATATCAAAAGAAAACATGGTTTAAAAATAAAAAAATAAAAAGGAAGAAAAAACAGAAAAATCGGAGAAGAAATTAGCTTGAGTATTTTATACATGCACAATCTTTCATTAAACCAAAAAATTAGCTTGAGCAAAATCTGTACAGAAAGAAACCACTCAAGACTACCCAAATTAATGTGTTTTGGGTAAAGAAAAACACTGTAAAGGCACAGGAAGAGGGCTGTTTAAATGATCCTAGATGCATTTGAAACAAAGAGTATTCGATCAAAAGTTACTGGCCTAAACAATCAAAAGTTACCTATACAAAAGTCACCCTAAGCAATCAAAATCTCAAAACAACTATCTCTGCATTGTCGTTGTCATCAGAGATTTGAAAATTCTCTCACATAACCTTACACCACCAAAAACGCAGAATCAGTGCTAAACTCAAAGAATAAACACGTTGACTATAAAGGAACGGAACGTCAGTGTAGCCTTAAAGCTCGCAACTTGCCTGTATAGATGTGAAATAGATGTAGATACTTGACTAAGGACAGGTGCAATTACCCTTAGAAATCAAGACCTTTCGTTGGAATTTTTTGATCCCATTGTTATGTTTTTTTTTCTTCTTCCTGTTTTGCATTCTCCCACAACATCCAGTAACCAGAGAGAAAAAAAAGTGATCTACAGTTATTTTATTGGTGACTGTAAGCTAAAACATGCATTTAATCCTTAACGATCTGCGGTATGTTATTAATCTCATATCTTGAAATGTTAACAGTATCACTACTACAAAATAGTTAAATAACAACACAAAATAGACGATGGTGCATCTTAAAACCGTCGTTATGTTTTAAAAGACGACGGTATTTTTAAAATTTTAGATCACGCTAAGGGCTTGACACGAATTCCATGCCCCAATTAGCATGATCAAGAGCATTAATTAAGAGAAGAACAGTATTGCCACTACTACAAAATAGTTAACCCACGACACAAAGTAGACGACGGTGCATCTTAAAACCGTCGTTATGTTTTAAAAGACGACGGTGTTTTTAAAACCGTCATGATATATCATCTTATACACTACTAGCATTAGATTATTTTTAAAAGACAACGCTTGTCACTAACAAGCGTCGTCTTTTAAAACACGCTGAACAAAAAAAAGGTCACTTGATTTTTAAAAGACGATGCTTGTTAGTGACAAGCATCGTCTTTTAAAAATCAAGTGGCTTTTTTTTTGTAAAGACAACGATTTTTTTTGAAAGAACTGTCGTCTATTATATGTAAAGATGACCCTTTTTTTTTAAAGAACCGTCGTCTATTATATGTAAAGAACTGTCGTCTATTATATGTAAAGACGACGGTTTTTAAAAAAAAGGGTCGTCTATTATATGTAAAGACGACGGTTGTTTTTAAAAAGCATCGTCTTTTAAAACACGCTAAAAAAAAGGCCGCTTAAGTGAATTCACGCTCGACAAATTTTCAAATTTTCCCCAGTCTTTGAAAACCTTATCTCTCATTAACAAGCGTCGTCTTTTAAAACACGCTAAAAAAAGGCCGCTTAAGTGAATTCGCGCTCTACAAATTTTCAGATTTTCCCCCGTCTTTAAAAACCTTATCTCTTCCTCCTTGAAACCCTCCTGAGCTTTCTAAAATACCCTCATGAAAGGTTTGATTTGGAAGTCACCTAATCTCTCAATACCCTTCTATATCTTGCTAGTGAATTCTGGATTAGTCTCTTTGCGTTTCTGGTATGTTCTTTGTCTCCCTGATTTTAGATTTTCTGTCTCTCTTGATTTGTCTGGTTTGTTTACATATTTTTTTTATTTCCAGTTTCTTTTTAGATTTTCTGATTTGGTTCTCAGGAGATGAGGAGGAAGCTTGCAGATTTATAACTTTTTCTTTTGCAGGTTTTCTATGTGAGTCGTATGTTTTTTTGTTGTTGAAAATTTGTTACCTTCTCTTTTCACCATCATTTTATTTATATATTTTTCCTTTTGCAGGTTCTCGATGGTCTTTTTTATGCTCATTTTACAAGTTTTCTATAAAAATATGGTCCAATGGTAAAATTTCTCTTCCACCTAATTTTATATGTTTATAATCTTAGCTTTTTTTTACAGGGATGATGAAGGAGACTTCAGTTGTGCATCATTTGTATGTTTGGATGAGGAAGGCTTGGATTAGGAGTACGTAGGTCTTATTAGGAAAAGATTGTACTACTTAATTGGTAGGAATTATGTTTGTTGTAGAATAAAGATTGGTTAACTATGTAA
>NW_018923075.1:0-23464 GCF_002207925.1 Prunus avium | reverse complement strand
AAGTTAATTATAGTACGGAGGATAAGGCTCTTATGTTGTTGACATCCTTACCTCCGTCCTATAAGCACTTCCGAACCTCCCCTGGCTTAGAGACTGATTTATTTTAAATTCTTTTGTTTCTTGTTTCTGTGTAAAAATTTGGACCATGCCGAATGACGATTTTTGCTAAGACATACAGTCCTTTTGTGGCTTTTTATCCAAGTTTGTGTACGAGCTTGGTTCTGCTCTTCCTCGATCCGGTTCATTTTCTGGAGGAGGAGGTGAATGGTTGGATCGGCAAGGGGAAGGTCGTCACAGAAGGGTTCTGTCGTTCGGTTACTTGTCCGTCAGTCGGCATTGCGACCCCGTGTTTCTTGATCTGCCGTTCGGTTAGAGTTCCTCCCGTAGCCTCCCTTGCGCCGATCGTTCTCCTCGTTTGATCGATAGCTATGGTGTTCTTTCGAAAGTCCTGGTCCTGCCGATTGGTGGGAGATAGTGGTTCCTGGTGAAGTTGGAACATAATCTGATTCGTCCGTTTCTTCCAGGCCAATTGCATCATACCTTCGGCGTAGGGAGGACTTCGGTCCGAGTACCTCTAGACGCCGATCGTTGAGTTTTGCTCAGATGGGGATGGGTGAAGACTGTCGTTCTTTGCGTCGATCGTTGATCCTATCCCGACAGTTGGAGTAGACTTGATATTCTGGGCGACATTCCTCTGGTGAGGGTACGAACAGTCTTCGGGAGGCAGATGGTTTGCCTGTGGTTTGCTGTTTTCCTTTATCCCGAGCGCTAGGCTTTGGCACGCTATTGAACGACTTCTCTTGCTGAAGCTACATGGTCCGTTCCAGATCGTCCTGCAGCTGGGCTGAGTGCGATCGTTGATCGTGAAGTTGCCGCTGGGTGTCGTCAAGTTTAGAAGAGAGGATATTCTTGTGCTCCTGCATTTTTGTCATTTCCCGCTGTAGAGTCTCCATGCGAGCTTCCAGAGTGTTTTGCCGAACAGGTGTTTCTGTCCGGGGCATGTTAGGCAGAGGAGCGGGGCTTGGTTCGCCTCCGAGGCCGATGATGGGACCATTGTTAGGGAGGGATGAAGATGGATTCATTTTCTTGGTTCAAGGTTTTGAGATATGGGTTGATTGATAATCGATTCCCACAGACGGCGCCAATCTGTTGGCACTAAACTGAACAGATAGAGATAGAGATAGGTGCAACTTACAAGTGGTGTGGACAATGTGAGGATTGATTGAGGGCTTGACGCGGGTTCCTCCGTCTCTGGGATGCCGATCCTGAGTCAAGAAAAGCCGAGGCTCGTGAGGTCTATGGCACCGATGTGGTACCAGCCTAAGACCCTCCGATGCCGAAGTAAGTTTCCTTTCTAAGAGCTTCTCTACTGACAATGTATTTAGTATAAAAGTCAAGTTGGAAGTCTTACCCCTTGTCTATAGTGAAGGGGCTTATTTATAGAGGGCATTTGGGATACTCTTAGCACTTAGTTTCAATGTGGGACTCGTGGGAAGGCCTTATGAAGTCGACACGAGTTTGTGGATATCTAGGCGGGGCTTTCGAGGTTTGTTCTGCAGAATCGCCGATGCATGCCGATTGTAGGCTTTTACATGTTGATCGGTAGCTGGTGCTGAATGTTGGGAGAACTTACCATTCCACGTGTCATGGTATGAGTGTAGGGTCAGATATGGTACAAACAGACCCCATGGAGAAGAAGAAGCTTCGGTGGGCAGCTGGGGTTCTTTTGTTTTTTTTTGTAAAAACTGCTTGGCAAAACGACGTCGTTTTGGGCTAGGACTTAAGAAAAACAGAAAGAAAAAAGGGGGCTGCAGCTTCTTAACAGCACAGACCCTAAAATAGACCTCCAAAATCCCATTTCTCCTCCAAATTTTAAAACTGACCAATTTAACTTCTCTAATTTACTTTTAATCTTTCAATCAATTCCATCCAAGGGTTCTTTTTGTTTTGTTAGTTTTTTCTATTGACAGAGCGATATCTAATGCTGTCTAATCTGTGTGGAGGAAAATCGAACTCGAGCGCAAAAAGATCGGGCGCATTGCCTTGGCCAATTGGCCTAACCCAGATATGTTCCAAAGGTTGATTATTATCGATAATTTTAAGTGACGGATGCAGTGATCAAATTTTGGGTATGTTTGAAAGTTTTCAAAACTTGCAGGCACTTCTTCTCCCAAAAAAAACTTGTAGGCAACTCTGTTCCTTCTGCTACTAATATAAATTTAAAATTTGGGTTCATCTCTCCAAAACTAACCCCAATCTCCCCAAGACCTCCACCACAATCTCAATATTTTTTTCATCTTAAAAAATTATTGGGTAGTTTACACTATGACCCCATGAGTGGTAATTCCTGCATCCGCCACTGCCCCCAACCAGCCCAACCAACTGGTTCGAAACGAACTGGAAAGCTGAGAGCGAACGAAATGTTCGAATTGAAAGAGATGCAAATGGGAAGGGGCAAAAAGGGAACAAAAAGGAAAATTTTTAGTAAAGGTCAAAACCGTCACTTCACTATTGCGAATAAACAGTCTAGAAACAGTAACTTCCGAACTCAATTTTAGTATATATACTAGCCAAGAGAGAGGCAACTGAGGAGAGGCAATGATACAGAGAATCCTTTGGTAGGGGAATTTTGAATATATACAGAATATTATGAGAGGCAATTCAGTTAATAGTCAAGGATTTTGAATATATTCTGTAATAGATTATATAATCCTTGGACTCGACTATTAAGGATTCTATACAAACTGAGTTGCCTCTCCTGAAGAATATTTAGATTATGCCTCTCCTGAGTTGCCCCTCCTTATTTTTATGCCTCTCCTGACGTGGCGGGGCCTGAGTTGCCCCTTCTATGCTAGCACTTTTTCTTTTCTTTGTCCTGACTTTACTACAATAATTCCTCTCTCCACCATAGAAATAGTGTTGTCTATTAAAGCAAATAGCGCTTCTTATATGCATCTTTAGTACGAATTCATGCTTAACGAGAACACAATTGAATCGTTATTGTGATTACACCAAGTACGAATTTGTCAAAAAAGGTGAACTTGTCGATCTAACAACGGTAACAACCGCAATCGCACCAAGTATGAATTTTTAACTTAGAAAAATCCGAAATTATAACGTAGAAAAATCCGAACTTAGGATGTGGATATTTTCATTGAATTATCACAAATAAAATGAATATTGAGTTAAAGAAAAATGAGTGGTCCAAAAGTCCTAAAAGCTTAGATGGTTGCCAGCATGGCGATGCCAAAATAAATTCCCTTGGAAAAATTATCTGATGTTGAATGATGTTCTAGTAGTTAGTGGTGAGAGAGATCCAGATGCCAAAATAAATTCCCTTGGAAAAATTGAGTATCTGATGTTGCTTGGAAAAATTGAGTATCTAATGTTGCTTGGAAAAATTGAGTATCTGATGTCGCTTGGAAAAATTGAGTATCTGATGTTGAATGACGTTCTAGTAGTCAGTGGTGAGAGCGCGATCCAGATGCCAAAATAAAATTCCTTGGAAAAATTGAGTATCTGATGTTGAATGATGTTCTAGTAGTCAGTGTGAAAGTTCCATGGTCCGACATTTTGATAGAACTTTGGTTTGCAACTTGACATATAATTGGGACATTCTGATGTTAAATGATATAATTGGGACCTTCTTGTCTAAATAAATATCTCCTCATTTAATGTCTAATTTAGAAATCTTTATTTGGTTTAGGATCTCTTTCCATTGACAATAACGATATACTGTAATAGTTACTGTGTCTGTATGTCTTGCAGCAAGCACAGGGACCTTCATCTTCTTCTCAAAAAATAGGGGCCTTCTTCATCTTTTCCCCCACTATTCAGTTTAGATATATGCTTTTTTCTATTGTTTGTAGTAGGAAGATAGTGGGGTTTAAATAGAAAAACTCTTTTATTTTTTTTATTTTTCAACTTGAGGTGTATTTAAGGGTAGTTTGGGAAGATAGTGGGGTTTTCTTAGAAATTGTGAAAATTTAAATTAGAAGTTAGGGTAAACTTAGAACATGGGGTGAACAAAGAGAAGTGTGGGGTTTAAATAGAAAATCTCTTTTTATTTTAAGGATGATGTATCTAATTTAAATGCATTAGATTAAATTTAAATGAGGTGGCATGTAAAGACCGAAAGTGAAGTAGATTGTGACAGAGAAAATCATAGCAGACGATCCATATCCTTTTTTTTAAACTAGTTTTAAAGCTCTTAAAATCTCTTCATCAATAATCCATACAATTTAGGAATGAGATACCCACAATTTATTAGATTTAGGAATGAGATACGTTTCTGATCTTGTACTTATGTCTAAACAACGTTGTTTTAGGGTTTAAATTCCGAAAAAAAAATAAAAATAAAAAAAGGAATAAAGAGAACCGTGTACATGAAATGGAAAATTATGAAGACATGCATAAACACATTCTCCTTTCGAAAATTAATAAGAAAGTATATACAGACTTTGACTTCGATACCTACATAGTTGTTCTTAAAAAGGATCAACGCTTGATATGGAAGATTATGTAGACATGCATGACCACATTCTTATACCATTCATACAAATTTATGATTCTTTTACTTTTTTTAATAAAAAAAAAATTCTCATAGTGCTGAAAGGGAAAGTTATGACAAGGTATTTTAGAACGCCGATAGTTCCTTTCATTGAAATTCAGGCAAGGCTCACAAGAAGCTTTACCACTCCTATGTTGTTCCTCCCCTCCTTCTTCTTGGCCTCCATGGATATCTCTCTGGAGATTGTTGAAGTAGGGTTTTTCATAGTGCTATTGACGTGGGTTTTGCTAGATGTTATGGGACGAAGAAGAGATGGCAGCAGTTTGATGCATAGAGCAGACAGAGGATGTGAAGTTTTTGCTTTGGTTACCATCTTTTCAAATGCCTTAATCTCAATTTTCTACCTGGTTTTTGGCTTTTATGAGTATTGGGGTGGTGGTAGAATTGTAAGTTGTAAATCAATCTTCTCTGGCATGACTTGGATTTTAGCCACCGTAGTTACACTCTACGCCATGAACAGAACTTACAGTGAGCAGAATAGGTGGCCTTGGGTCCTCGTTATTTGGTGGATCTTTTCCTGCAGTGTTTACGTACTTTATGCGTGCCTTTACCTCATCACTCGCTTCATATCCATAGATTTGCCACATATTCTTCTGAAGGCTAACATAGTCGATTTTGCTTCCTTTCCTTTGTCGATACTCCTTTGCTTTAATGCTTTTAGCTATGCTGCGCAGAAAAATAATGACCTTAAGCAACCATTACTTGAGAAGGAAGATGAAGCTCCACCCGAACACACTGATACTTACACGAATGCTGGAATTTGGAGTAAGGCTACATTTCAATGGCTGAACCCACTTTTCAGAAGGGGTCGAATCCAGAAACTAGAATTACCTCATATACCATATGTTCCTCCCTCAGAAAGAGCAAAAAATGCTTCCTCTGTGCTTGATGAATCACTTGGGAAACAGAACATGAAAGACTCTTCATTGTCGAAAGCCATAATGCGGGCTATAGGAAAATCATTAGCTACAAATGCTGTTTTTGCAGGTAACTCTCTGTTTTTGAATCAGTATTCTTTCTCCTTTGTATTTTCATTCTTGTTCTGCAGGTTTTTATATGCTTTGATTCAATTTTTTTACAGGAGTCAATACGGCTTCATCATATGTTGGTCCATTCCTAATTACAAATTTTGTGAATTATTTACTTGAGAAACATGACAATTCAAGCATCCACCATGGACTGATTCTTGCGTTCACATTCTTCATTGCTAACACATTGGAATCATTGAGTCAGAGACAGTGGTACTTTGGTGCTCAAGTAATTGGTGTACGAGTACGAGCAGCTCTCACTTTGTTGATTTACCAGAAATCTATCTCCATCAAGTATTCTTGTCCAAGTAATGGTAAAATTGTTAATCTAATCAATGTGGATGTAGAAAGAATTGGAGACTTCTGCTGGTACAGTCATGGTGTTTGGTTGCTCCCGGTTCAGGTGTTTTTGGCCTTGGCTATCCTTTACAGGAATCTTGGTGCGGCCCCCTCTGCTGCTGCTCTTCTTTCCACAATTTTGATCATGGTATGCAACACACCTTTGGCCAAAAGGCAAAAACGGCTTCACTCCAAGATCATGGAAGAGAAGGATTCAAGAATCAAGGTAACATCAGAGATTCTAAAGAACATCAGAGTTTTAAAGTTGCACTCATGGGAGCCTACATTCTTGAAGAAGCTGCTTCAACACAGGGAAACTGAGAGGAATTGGCTGAAGAGATACCTTTATACAAACTCAGCAGTGGTCTTTCTCTTCTGGGCTTCACCAACTCTAGTCTCAGTTACCACTTTTGGTGTATGCATAATACTAAACACACCCTTAACAATAGGTAAGGTATTGTCTACTTTAGCTACGTTCAGAATTCTAGGAGAGCCTATCTACAACTTCCCAGAGCTCATTTCCATGATTACTCAGACAAAGGTATCCATTGATCGTATCCAAGAGTTTGTCAAAGAAGATCAAATGAAGCTGATACCTTCCCATGATTCAGAAGTATCCAATGTCACGGTTGTTCTTGAGCCAGGAGAGTATGCATGGAAAACAAGTGAGCAAGACTTAAAGACACCTACAATCAAAATAACGGAGGAGATAAAGATTGTGAAAGGATCCAAGGTTGCAGTTTGTGGCTCTGTTGGTTCTGGGAAGTCAAGCCTACTACTCAGTATACTTGGTGAGATTCCCAAAATTTCTGGGGCAGGAGCAAAGGTTTATGGAACAAAAGCTTATGTTTCACAAAGTGCTTGGATTCAAACTGGAACAATAAGGGAGAATGTGTTGTTTGGCAAGGAAATGAATAGGGGCTTTTATGAGGAAGTTTTGGAAGTTTGTGCTTTGGACCAGGATGTCAATACGTGGGCAGATGGGGATTTGACTGTAGTGGGGGAGAGAGGGATGACTCTAAGTGGGGGAGAAAAGCAAAGAGTTCAACTTGCAAGAGCTGTCTATAGTGATTCAGATGTTTATATTTTCGACGATCCTTTCAGTGCTGTTGATGCACATACAGGAACACACTTGTTTAAGGCAAGCCAAATTTCTTATAATTATAGCTATATTTATGTTCAAGAACAGGATTTAATCAGAAATTAGAATGTTTTGCAGAAATGTCTCTTGCAACACTTGTCCATGAAGACTGTCATCTATGCTACCCACCAATTAGAATTCTTACAAGCAGCAGACCTTGTCTTGGTACGTTATTGGTTTTCTTTTGCTGCTCTACTCAGATACTATTTCTAACATGTTTTGTCAAGTCTCTTATTTCTCTCCTTCCAATTCAATTGTTGATAGGTAATTAAAGATGGCGAAATTGCTGAGTCTGGAAAATATGAGGATTTGATTGCGAATCCCAACGGTGAACTTGTCAGACAAATGTCTGCACATAAAAAATCATTTGACCAAGTTAACACATGCCAACAAGATAACAGAAGACCTCATCAAGTTAACCTAATAAAGGTTTCAGATGAAAAAGTGGCTATCAACAATGGGAAACTTTCAGAAAAAAGTCACGAAGAAGAAGCAGAAACTGGTCGAGTGAAATGGCATGTTTACTCAACCTTTGTAACTTCTGCTTATAGAGGTGCTCTTGTCCCAGTCATCCTTGTCTGTCAAGTACTCTTCCAGGGACTACAAATGGGCAGCAATTACTGGATGGCTTGGGGAACAGAGAGAGAAGACAGGGTCAGCAAAGAGAGGTTAATGTGGGTGTTTGCTCTGTTATCTGCTGGGAGTTCCATCTTCATTTTAGGAAGGGCAGTTTTTCTGGCAACTATTGCTCTTCAGACTGCTCAGCGTCTCTTCCTTGGAATGATTACTAAAGTTTTCCGAGCACCAGTTTCATTTTTCGACTCCACACCTTCTAGTCGAATCCTTAGTAGGGTGAGTTCTAAATTTCTTTCCTGTTTGAAAGTTTAATAGACTCTACTCTTTGAAGTATATATCAAGTTCTAACTCTTATTTTCCTTTCCAAAAACATATTCATTGTTACAGTGTTCTACGGATCAAAGCACAGTAGACACGGACATTCCGTATAGATTAGCTGGATTGGTATTTGCCCTCATCCAGCTAATAAGCATCATCATCCTTATGTCTCAAGTGGCCTGGCAAGTCTTCATTCTTTGCCTTGGCGTTCTTGCACTCTCCGTGTGGTATCAAGTAAGAGAAACCCCATTTTGAATTTATTTTTCCAGGTTTCAACATTTTGATTGTAACCAAACTCCTACCTACAAGGAAAATCTTAACCATATTTCCCTACGTGTAAAATATTTTTGTTTCCTGGAGCTTATATTCAAGTACTTTGGTGCACAGGCTTATTACATTACCACTGCTAGAGAACTCGCCAGGATGGTTGGAATTCGAAAGGCTCCAATTATACATCACTTTTCAGAATCAATCGCAGGTGCAGCAACAATTCGTTGTTTCGATCAAGAAGACCGTTTTATGATGAAAACAATGGACCTGATTGATGATTATTCCCGCGTAGTCTTTCACAATTATGCCACGATGGAATGGCTGTCTGTTCGGACCAATTTTCTGTTCAACTTTGTTTACTTCATTCTTCTTATCATCTTGGTCAGCCTGCCTAGGTCTGCCATTGATCCTAGTAAGCCCCTCCAATCCCTGATGAAATATGAGGAAATATTAACACCATAAGCTTTGAAAGTTAACTGTCAATGTTGCTTCCATCTCAGGTTTGGCAGGTTTGGCTGCTACCTATGGTTTGAACCTAAATGTCCTGCAAGCTTGGGTGATATGGAATACATGCAATGTAGAAAACAAAATGATATCAGTGGAGAGAATTCTTCAGTTCACAAAGATACCAATTGAAGCACCACTAGTGATTGAAGACAGTAGACCAGTTCCTGAATGGCCAATGGCAGGAAATATTGAAATAAAAAACCTTCGTGTGCAATATAACCCAGCTCTCCCAACTGTTCTCAAAGGGATCACTTGCACCTTCTCCGGAGGGAAGAAAATAGGAGTTGTGGGCAGGACAGGGAGTGGAAAGTCCACTTTGATCCAAGCGCTCTTCAGGATAGTGGAACCCTCAGGAGGGCAGATTCTTATTGATGGTATTGATATTTCTAAGATAGGTCTGCAGGACTTAAGGTCAAGGTTGAGCATTATTCCACAAGACCCAACTTTATTTCAAGGAACCATGAGGACCAATCTGGATCCTTCACAACAACATTCAGATCAAGAACTTTGGGAGGTTAGGGTCAAAGTCTTTATTTACAAGAATGATATATATTGTGGTATTGTTACTTATATAATTCAATAAGACAGGTTCTGAATCAATGTCGACTGGCGGAGATCATTAGGCAGGACCAAAGGCTTCTTGATACACCTGGTATGGAGATCTAATAATCTACTAAATCATATGAACAACCAAAGCAGTTCAGTTTTTATATTTTAATTCGTTCAAACACTGAACAGTTGCTGAAGATGGAGAAAACTGGAGTGTTGGACAGAGGCAGCTTATTTGCCTGGGCCGAGTGCTTTTAAAGAAAAGGAAAATTCTTGTCTTGGATGAGGCTACAGCTTCTATTGATACAGCAACAGATATTCTAATTCAGCAGACAATAAGAAAAGAAACGAGTGGATGCACTGTGATCACTGTGGCTCACCGGATTCCTACGGTTATCGAAAATGACCTGGTTTTAGTTCTTGATGAAGGTACTGTTAGTATAACCTGCTCTGTAGATATGTTCCAAAATGTATAGAAACCTGGTCAGAAATATGATTTACGGATGAATGAAAAACATAATATTGATTAGGTGACATGATTTAAACTGATTTTATTAACTCTTTGATTCATACAGGCAGGGTTTCAGAGTATGATTCTCCTGCTCGGTTACTTGAGGATAGTTCATCTGCATTCTCCAAATTGGTTGAGGAATTCTTGGGGAGATCTTCCATGAGCAAGGGGCTATAGAGATCCGTCTTGAATATTTTGTATAGACCTAGCAAAGGTGCCCGCATGATGCTGCGGGTTTTAAAACCGTCTTATATGTGTATAAAGTTATGAAAATATGTAGCAAGTTTAAGTTACAAAATAAAGACTAATAACATGTTTTATATGTTGTTTGTCATCTTAAAATATTGATCATATTTTGGAAAAACTGAAAATCCATAACAAAAAATATATGATAAGCATCTTTCAAAATAGAAACATAACATAGTGGATGAAACAATGAGGAAATTACCCAAGAATGCCTAGGAATGATGTTCTCGACCACATATCCAAGATTAATTTGTCGCGAATAACAATCTAATGGTAGAAGATTAAAATGCAAAAAAAATTACCAAATGAATCAACCTAAGCTGATGAGAAGTGAATCCACTCAGACTAAGATCAGGACGCATCTTAAAGAAAATGATTCATAACTGTTGTCGGGAGTCATTTGAGTTTCCTTGAAATTGGAGTTTCCCATTACTATTTCTCAAAAACCTAGCATGGCCCACTAATATTCGAGCTCATGCCGTGCTAGGCCGGCCCGTCTAGTTTGACACCTCTAGTTCGAAGAAAGAAGATGCCAAAGCACATTCATCTGACACCTCTAGTTCAAAGAAAAACACTGTAAAAGCACAGGAAGAGGGCTGTTTAAATGATCCTAGATGCATTTGAAACAAAGAGTATATGATCAAAAGTTATCTATGCAAAAGTCACCCTAAACAATCAAGATTTTTTTTATATTTTTCAATTCCATTTTTCTGCTTTTCCCTTTTTTCCCTTTAAACAGATATCAAAATTTCATACTCTAATTCAACAATTGAGTTTTCTCAAAGTCTCTTCTAACAATCTAAAGATCAAGCTTCAAATTTGTAGTAAACATGTATGTCTGAAAATCAACCCAAAACATCAATCAAATGAAACCAAAGGCAGTTTATAACCACTCCATGTCCTTTTTCATGTTAAAAAAGCTCCCTCAAAAAATAAGAAAAGAAAAAAGCTTCAGCACACGAAAAGGCATTAATATATAATCAAAAGCAATATCATGTTGTTATCACTCTTATCAACAATCAACAACCTCTCCAAACACATCATATCTTCCATAAACTTAAAAGGAAAAAGTCAAAAATATTAATATGTATCTAAGCACGATATAATATTTAGACCTGCATTCTTGGGTAAAGATCTCCAAGAGCCTTCTCCATGAAGTTGAATGCAGATCTACAATCGCCTTGTATTTGATTGGCTCCTGACCTGTAAAATTGTTGGTCATCTTTTTGAATGAGGGATCATAGTTTCAATCTGAACTTTTTGCCAAAAGTAAAAAAGGGAAGAATTTCAAAAACTAATGACAGGTCTCATTCATAATCTCCATCCTTACTTAATAAATTAAAAAATGCATATGCAGAGGGTTCCTATATTAATTACTCCAGTTGGATGAGACTGTTCATAAAAAATAAAAAATATGATAAAGCAAAACAAAAATTAAGCAGCATTAAGAAGAGAAAAGATAGTATATTTTTACTCTACACACAAATATATTGGCATTTTTTCATGTCAGAATGAACAAAAGCTAGTATATTTTTACTCTACAGACAATTCTCTGAACACGCAACCTTCTGATCTTGCTACATCTCTTGCCAATCATTCTGGCTACATCTCTTAGAATTATAGTTCTAATCTGGAGTCATAAAAAATAAATAAAATAAAATAAAAAAGGAGGAGTCTATAACCACTCGCAAACAGAAAATCAGCCACACAGACATCAATTACCAGATTGATGAGCAGACTGGGGGTTCTCATATGGATTACTCCAGTTCTTTTTCCTTAGATCTTCGTCCCTGTAAGAACAAACGAAACTCAATTTCTGATTGACTTCTCAATTTTCGACATGACAAATGAATAAACCAACCTAGAAAACCAAAAGAACGTGAAAGCCAACCTTTTTTTACGAAACCTAGAAATCCCTTTGAGCTAAACCCGTGCGATGAGAAGAAGGATGAAGCGCAGCTGGAACGGCAACACTCGAACGCAACATCTGAGAGGAAAACCAATGAGATGAAGACCAAAAGGGCAGCTGGATTCGCAGGGCGCCTCCCTACACGAAAATCGACGGCTCCCCACGCATGTAGAACAGTGAACGCTGATGGCTGCCCCCCAACCAGCCCGACCAGCTGGTTCGAAATGGACTGGAAATCTCTGAGCGAACGAAACGTTGCAACGAAAGAGATGCGAATGGGAAGGGGAAAAAAGGGAAGAGCGGAAAAGGTTTAGTGGAGGGCATTTTCGCCAATTCACTGTGTTCAGAATAAAACAAATAAGGCTTTGTAACAGTGAATCGGGGTCTTTTCTGTCATTTGACTGTTCAAGGAACAGTACTTATGAATAGTATCTGGTTGCATTGGGCTTTAGTATATATATAATGTGCATGAACCTCAATTGTTGGGTCCAATTATCACCATGTTCTTGGTGGGTCCAATTAAATTTTGTAAAGCAATTTTTTTTTTTTGGACGAAAAGATGCCTTCATAATCAGCGGAGAAACCGCAAACAGAACAACATCAACAGAGGGCCAAATCCACAAAGGGAACTGGATGGTGCCCCAACAAACACTAGCAAACAACGTTTTCCATTGCTGATGGTGCCACAAAGGGAACTGGATGGTGTCCCACTAATGTAGCATTTCCAAGGTTTTTTAAAATTTATAGGGTATTGCTCTGTCTTCGATTTTCCATTGAAAAGTGAAGCATATTTGGCAAACCTCTTAGAATGGTGTTTTGTGTGAGGCATGATCTTAAACAGCTAACTTATACCATAAAGTGTAGAGTTCCTTGGCATTGCAGAGTTGCTTTTTATTCAAACTTTAGAAATACATAAAATTCTTATCTCAAAAGAAGAGAAAAACCAGTAAAAACATCAAATAAATCCTAAGAAACTAAAGAGAAGATCTCCTTGTTACAGGTCCAAATACACATGGGTTTAAAGAAGCAAAAGCAAGAAGTTCCGGGTCACGTTCGAATAAGGCCATGTCTTCCTCACTTAAACTTACCAATGCATCTACTCCATCACCCTCCTTTGTGTCAATCAAAAGAACAAGATTCTGGACTACACCAATTGGGATGTTCACCCAAATTGGCTTTCCCCACCCAAAATCAATCTCATATATTCCAAAGTTGCATAGACTTGTAAAGGTAAACAAGTTTATGTCATCTCTTCCCATAATGTTTCCTATCTCCTTAAAATACTCACATATAGCTTCAAACACATTGTCCCCTTGCAATCTCTTGGGGTGGTTTTCATTAAATTCAACCATCCCCTTCCTCAGTCGAGAAACCAATTCCATCGAGTTCAACTCTATTCCACTCACCTCTGCCATTGCAGTGTAGTACCCCACAAGGTTTCCAATTGATAGTTTTGACGCCTTCCTTGCACAATTCCAAATGAGGCCTGTTACCGCTTCAACTCTTGTAGGTCTCTGCACACTTCCACTAGTGACTTTAGCTTTAAGAGCTCTCATCTTTGGACCATCAAACACAAATCTCTTTGTGACACACTTGACTATCTTCATCTCCACGGCAGCTGCAGGACTCTGCGCTGAGAAATCTCCAGGCGGGTATCGGGTTGCTGCGCTGAAATCTGGTACCACAGTGTGACCAAGGCCAAGAGCTGTGGCAGCCCAAACTTTGATGAATGTGCTCAAAGTTGATGCATCAGCAAGCTTGTGTGACATGCACACACCTATGGCCAATCCTCCACACTCAAAGAAACTGGCTTGAACAAGCAGTAGGGACCCTGTGCCTGCTTCAGGGGATTCAACCTTAATAGGAAGCAGCAATTTTAGTATTTCCAAGTTGGGTTGATCGAGGAAGTTCGACAGAAGGGCGTTGACTCGAGCTTCAACATAGACAGCCCCCTCATCATTACATTCAATAAACAGGTTATCTTTGATTCTTCCAGCAAGTGGATAGAAGCGAGTTAAGGCCTCTGAGAGTGATTTCTTTAGCTGATGCGACCTTTCCTCTGTTAATGTAACCTCACTGACATTGCTGGGGTAGAAAAGAACCATAGGACCATATACTACAGGAACAAGCTGATCTAAAAGAGAGAGCTTATGAAAGCAGATAAGGCCTCAACGCGTGAGGGTCCTTTTTCGTTTTCCAAACTCAAAACTCGGGAGTTAAAACCTGAACTGTCCTCCCTTTTATATTTGGTTTTGAGACTCTCTATCTTAGAGGCATCAAACACAAACCTCTTTGTTACTCTGTTCTTTGTGATGCCAATGCCTGCATCATATCCAATATTGAACTCCTTTGGAGGGAAGAGTGCTGCTGAAACAAACTCTGGATGTTCTATTCGGGGTTGATCTCCCAGGGCTGTGGCAGCCCAAGTTTTACTGAACATGAAATGAGACAATCCATCTGCAATCTTGTGAGAAATGCATTGACCAATAGCAAATCCTCCGCATTCAAATATGTTGAGCTGAACCCCTAGAGCAAGTTCATTGGCAACATCATCTAGCTCCAATGGGATGAACTTCTTGAGTTCATCAGGAATTGGATTGTAGAGAAAATCAGAAAGTGAGCACTTGACTTGTGCTTCAACATAGGGAACGCCCTCATCATTGCAATCAACAAAATGGTTTTGTTTGAAGACTCGACCGGCTAGCGGGTAGAAAAGGGTTAAGACGTCGGCCAAGGACTTTTTGAGATGGCTGGATATTTCAGTGATTTTGGGCTGTGTCTCGCCATTGAATTCATAAAAGAGGACAAAAGGGTTATAGACTGGGGGAGCTAGTTGATCAAGAAAAGAGAGCTGCAAATAGCGAAGATGGTCAGGGGTTGGAGATGATGGCTTGATAATCTCCTTGGAGATCACTTCAACTTCAACCTTCATCTTAATTCTCTCTCTCCTATTTGATCAGAATTTGTTTTGATTGTGCAGTGCAGGGAAGGAAGTAATTTTTGAAAAGAAAGACGGAGGTAGTTTGTTCAATTATTATTAGGAGGTCAAAGTTCGACTGCTGTAAATTGTGTGGTGTTGAAGGGCTGGAAAGTGGAAACTTATCATTTGTATATATTAACGTGCAAAGTCTAGGCATTTTCATATATAATATAATAGCAGGGGAAGGTTTATATATAGACATATTAGCATTCAAAGTCAAAGTTGTCCTACTTTCAACCCAAAAGAAAAGTCTTACATTAACATTAAGAAACAGTAATGCAGCAACACTATCTTAAAATTATATTTTATTATATCAACTCTTTAAATAAATAACTAAAAATTTATTGGATCAGCCAAATTTATTGTTACACCCCTAATTGTTTTGTACCAACTTGAGATTTCATAACATGTATGGTCAGTTGAAATAGTACAAATCAAAATATAAAAAACGAATATTTCATGAGCCTCTTTGGTGTCGACCTAAAATAGAAGGGTCTTGAAGGTCCCTCTCATGCGGGTCTCTCCCCAACCAAAATCATTATAATACAGAGGAAATCTGCAATAACTATAATTATCCGTTTGGATGAACGAATTGCAAATTATATAGAATTTTAAAATAACGGAATTTAGATTTCCGTCATTTCAATTTCTGGCAATTGAAGATTTCAGTGTTTGGATTTATGTATGTCGAATTTTGTAATTGATAGAAATTGAAAATTTCAATGTTTGGATAGCTCATTTAAATTGTAAATGATAGAAATTAAATATTTCGAAAGAACAAAAAAACTGATAACTAACATAGAAGGTATTCCTCGAAGTATAAAATAACATATCGTTTGATGAACTAAATAACTCAACTTAAACAAACAGAGCATATTAGCAAACCAAATCACTCCCCACGTGTAATAAACATCGACAACATACTCTCTTTTTTCTTAATTGGGAGTGCCTTCAGCATATGAAATTGTTTGTCATTTTCAATCAGCCAAGCACATGCTTGTTCATTTTCACTAAGACCTGGTATTGCTTGTACTTCAGCATATACCTCTGCTGGATCAAGTTTCTTAGAATCAGCACGGATAAACTCTTCAAATGATAAAGCAATCGAATCAGTAATAACATCTTTTACAACACCTCTTTTATCTGTAGGAAGGAATATCAAAAGAATTTGATGCACTATTTCTTCTCTTTTGACCATTTGTTGAGGTTGGTGAAATATCATCAATAACATGAATATCTTCTTCATCTTGTGTATCACCATTCAAATCAACATTATCAACTTCATTAGTAGGAGTCATAATCTCAGTTGCATCTGCACCTATTTCAGCGCTCTCTCTAGTGGCTCTATCTTTGCCACACAAATCTACTATATCATCCCAATTTTCTTTAACTTTAAATCAAAAACCTCTAACATCGTCATGAGACTACCAAACAAATAATCAAAGTCAAATAAGAATGAGAGAAGACCAAAATCGATTTTCAGCAGCATATAACAATCAACAAAGCTTTTCGTTTCCTTACATAGTATATAAAAAGCTTTTCAGCAACATAGACTTTTTCTTCAGAGTAAGGAAATGAAGGGTAAAACTTGAACAATGTGATAACACAAAGCGATAAAGCTAGCGAACAACTACAGAGCATATTCATAAATTTAGTCAGAAACACCCAATTTTGATAGCCATTTAGAAACCGTGGTAACCCTGAAATAGAAAAACATAAATTGAAGGAGAGAAAGGCTTGAAGACTAACCTACAAATTTGATCCAGAGAAACGTGTACTCTTTTTTTTTATTAATGAAAAGTTGGGCGGTTTTTTTTTATGTAAGTTTGGGCACACTGGAAAATATAAATTCTCGCACTATGGAAATTGTGAAATGACGCCTATTTTGGTGGAAATTAAACTCGGGAATTTGATGCCTCAATTTCCACGATTTTTTCCGCGCGTCATTTAATAAATTCCGCGCTTAAGTTGCCAAACAAGGGAATTGTCAATTTCTCCTCTTAAATTCCCGACTTTTAGCTAAATTCCGAGTTATTTTCCCTCATCCAAACGGAGGGTAATGTAACCACCTCTCCTTCGGTAAAACTACAAGCAAAATTTGTTGATGAAACTAGAAGTGACTATTTGATCAAGTAATAACAGTACTTTGTCGAATTAATACCAACATAGGGAAATTAATTCTCTTAATTTTGCGCTCGAATTAATTGGAGATGCATAGGCAACGAACTCTTTCAAATTTAGCCATGACTTCCTCCTCCAAGTTAAGAGCATCCGCAATGGTTACTCAACAGTTATGTTCAATTTATTGAACTTTTTTGGCAGCTATTGAATTGAACTGCAGTTTCACTTGTAGTGGTACAGTTCAATGGCTTACAAATTAAAAACTACATATTTTTTTTAAATAATTGAATAAAATAAAATGAGTAAATTTAATTAAAATAAGAATTAAAAAATTAAAGTGGTTTCAAAGAGATCTTTAAAAATAGACCAATTTAAATATATATAAAAAAATTAATAACAAAATTTTCTTTGGTTAGTGACAATATTATATTCACACTTTTTTTTTCTTCTGAAGAATTAGAAGTTGAGATTAAATGAGAACACATGAGAGCACCTATTTTTCAAGTTATTGTAAAAAATAAAGTTGTTCATGTGTCAATAAGAGAGAGGCTGTAGAGTTATTATGACGTGCTAGCTTATTGAAATGAATTTCATTTCATAATTCATTTTATTGACCTCTGAAATGAATTATTGATCACTGAAATGAAATATTGATCTTTGAAATGAACAGAACTTTACCACCGCAAGTCAAAAATTCAATTTATTGAAATAAATTGAAATGAACCTCACTATTGTAGATGCTTTAATATACGTACGCTTGTATTGTTCCATCACCCTCTTTGGTGTTCATGAAAACTACAAGGTCCTTGTAGGTCAGTCCCCCAACCAAAATCATTATCAATTTAGGACTCGTTTGGTACGTCTGACTATACTAATAACTAATTTCCGTTGGATAGTATTTGTCGGGAAAGAACAAACCGGGTTTTTGGTACATTGTAAGTAGATGTTCTTCAACATGTTCTTTTTAAGGTTCATACGCAATTGGTCTTCATATGTATATGTTTTTGGTTTTTCTAATTCAATTTCTAATGCATTTTAACCTTTGATTCTTAATGGTTACGTGTCTCTGGAGTATGCCATAGGCAGCCTAATTTTTTCTTTAATTTTTGTTTTTTCGTTGAGCTCACTTTTCCTTTTCATTTTTTTGTTACTTGTAGAGTATGTGGTGCAATTAACCATTAATAGGCTATTATTTTTTCTTCTCCACACTATTTCGGATTCGTTTATTTCTAAATAGACAATTATCTTTCAATTTTCCTCCATTTCCCCATGTCTATTTGCATGGGTACCATAGTTTCATGCGGAGTGCTTGCATAATCGATTTGTATAGTATGTATTTTTATTGATTAAATTCTATTTTATCCATATATTAAATAAATATTATCAAAGAAAGAATTTAAAAATTCAATTAAAAAGTTCAATTACAAGGACCTAAAACTAAAACCCCAATAATAAAAAACTTCGGAGCACTTTGTAGTCTGGCAAGAATTCCAAGATGTTCCATTAAAACTCAATGGAAGCTTTAGATTGCACATAACCTGGCCAGAAAATCTACGAAGTTTTTCCTGGAAAGCAACCACCACGTCAATACTGTTAAGGTTGGTAGCATTGGAGAGCACAGGTTCCTCAAACACCAGAGGCTTCCACCCTTGAACAACTGCATTCTGAAAATGCTTGAACGACGTTACCTATCCATCAAAGTCACAAGACCAAATCTCTTGTTTTGATAGTATGCAATGAGTTGGGTGTCGATCAACTCAAAGTGGAATTTCTTGTTAGAAATGAAAAATCAAGTGCCGTGTATTTAACTATGGGGAGAAAGAAAGAAATCAACCGTATTGAAAAAAGAAAA
This sequence comes from Prunus avium, assembly GCF_002207925.1. The sequence goes on along the minus strand of NW_018923075.1, from coordinate 4,547 downwards.
ATCCTTGTCTGTATGTTATTAGGTAAAAGGTCACGTATAAAATGGGAGGCTTCAGGAAGAGATTTTGAATTAATCAAGATTTGGTCTTAAGACTGAGGAAACAAATTTTAGTCAACGTTCATTAAGTCGAGGGGCAAACTTGTAGGTAGGAAATTAGTTTTGATCATTGACTTCTTTTTTTCCTCTATTCATGGCTCACCAGGGCATGAACTTGTTGAGCTCACCAGGGATAGGGTTGTAGATGGAAATTGCTCTTGTAAAGATTATTGGTGAATTCAGATCATAATTTGCAACCTATGCTCAATAGTTTTTCATCTTCATCCAAACTCTAAAAAAAAATTTACAAAATCAATCAAAATGTTAAAGATGAAGGAAAAGACAAGAAGTTGTATATGTAATAGTACTTTATATTTAGTCAAAAACTGGTTCTAGATTACGCTGCTCCAAAAGCACTCCCAAACGAGCCCTAAGTTGGTACCCCTAGTGTTACTACTTTAATAATTAGTGCTAATTTAGAAAGAAAAAAACACATAAAATTGCAGGCCTCTTCCTTTTTTTAAATTTGTTTTAATAATTAGTGCTAATTTAGAAAAAAACAAAACCAAAAAATTGAAATATATATATATATTTTAGAAAATTTGCATAAATACCACATGAATTTTTTGGGGAAGATGGTTTTATGGTTTCCTTCTTGACAATCTCAATTTTCATCTCCTGGGCCATTTATTGTTCCTGCTTTAGCCTATAGAATTGCTCTAGCTCTTAACCACACTTTCTGCATTATTGGATTTGCAGCAGGAAGACTTAATATATAAGATTGCGCATCTGCATTAAGTCCATGGAAACATGAGCAATTATTAATTTTCATTTATTTGACTTCAATAATTATGATAATGACTATTAATCTAAAACCCAAACCTTTTGCCAGCTAATAGCTAATAGGCCGCCCTTCTTGACCAAAAAAAACAAAACAAGAAAAAAGAAGAAAAGAAAAAGCTACATGCTCTTGTGGAATGAATGTCTACCAATACCAGCTCATACAACACATGGATACCCAATTGTCAATGTGGAAACAACTACTAGTTGCAATTTGCTATAAACTAATTTTTTCCTTGAGTAAATATTAAAATGCATGAAGCATATATCAGTTAAAGTTTTGAGATTGTATATGTCATATCTGGTTTTGGACATTAAAGTGGCTAGGGAAAGTTTACGAAGTCTAAGACAACGAGAAATTAGTAGATGTGAGTAAGATCAGATTAGAGTAGTGCAGACACATGAACTACAAACATCTTGCAAATCCGCTTTATATTAGAATAGTTTAGAATATAACTTTCCCAAATAAAAAACAAACTAGAAATTAAAGCGATTGTATATGTCATATCTGGTTTTGGACATTAAAGAGGCTAGGGAAAGTTTACGAAGTCTAAGACAACGAGAAATTAGTAGATGTGAGTAAGATCATATTAGAGTAGTGCAGACACATGAACTACAAACATCTTGCAAATCCGCTTTATATTAGAATAATTTAGAATATAACTTTCCCAAATAAAAAACAAACTAGAAATTAAAGCAACACAAGTACTAAAGTTCACAAATGTCCTTCATTAAATAAAATCTCTCATGATTTCCAAATCACACTTTAGATCTGAAATTGTATTGTTAAAAGACAGACGGGTACCCAAAAGCTATGCAATACACGTTTTATTTTATTGAGCTTTTGCGAAATACCTTCACCTTAACAGGAGCATTCGTAGAAGAATCATGAAACTTTAAAGTAAATAAACCACTGACTGCTTAAGCAGAGGAATAAATGGGTCAGCGACATGTGGATGAAACTTATGGTTGACACCATTGAAGAATATAAATAAGATAAAACAAAATTTATGACCAAGGGCACCTTATCTTCCCATATTTTTATATTTTGTACACTAGTAATGACATAATCAAATTACAAATTACAAATTATGGAGGTGGGTGTTGTTGGGGTAGAAAAGAACCATAGGACCATGTGGAAGCAAATATCTCATCCTATGTCAAATAATTAAGTCAATCAATTTGGGAATTATTTGACCTAATTGGGAGTTACTCGATTTAATTGGGAGTTACCTAATTTCATTGGGAATTATTTGATTCTTGCCTTAATTAGGAATTATTTGATCATTTCCATCTGTGGAATTATTCTTCTGAAACCCTACCCTCCAAGGCTCCTATAAATACATAACTACGCACAAGGGTTGAGGTACGTCTAAAATCCTATCTGAAACTCTACAGAAATTCCTTCTCACAAACCCTAGCCTCCAAAACTCTTTCTCTCTCACACAAGGCTCCGGCTACCACACACGGCTCCAGCCACCCGGTTCTCCCCACGAGAGCTCCGTCCCCTTTTTAGCTATTGTTTCTCTACGAATCAATCAAACTAACTTAGGCATCGAAGGGCCTTTGGCCAACACCCCCCAGGTGTGCTCCTTTTATTCCAATCTATTTTGCAAGGAGAAAGAGACAACGAAGAAGAAAAGGGAATCAATCGATCGAATATTCTTGTGGGATAAATCGTTCCCACAAATTGGTGCTTTCATTGAGAGCGATAAATCGCTACCGGAGCTGCTATGCCGCACCACCCTGCCGGAGCTCCTCTGCCACGCCATCTTGCCATCGGAACACAGCAGCAGCTGCACCACTTAGCTGCTAGATTTGCTGCACAGCCCCACGGCTACTTAGACGTCGTCCCAGTATTGGAACAAATCCATTCTCTCCCTCCTTTGCAAACACACTTGACGTATGCACCTGTGTACGCGACTAATGGAGCCCTAGCCCATATGTCATTGGGCCTGATGCACACCTCTCTACCTGACTAGTGCAGTCAGGTGGACCTTAACTCACAGGTTGATCAACTCACACACAGAGTCGACTATCAAAACAATCTGATTGGCTAGTTACTCAAGCAGATCAATTGAACCAAGGCCCTAACCTTGGACCCCGTGACGCGGAGAGGAAGGCACACGAGCATGCCGACGAGCAGTTCGAGAGGTCTCAGGTTGGTCAAACACGGACAAACGGGCAAGGGAGAGAGTGAAATCATGCTGATGAGACGCAAACATCTGTAAGCCGTACTCTGAGCCGGTCGACTATCCGTTCGAGGTTAGGTCCAAGGACCAATGTGCACGAGAGGCTGGGCCCGCAAGGAAGTATCTAATCTAGGATGGGCTCGCAAGCAGCTCGAGTTCGTGAACAACCGCATGATGAATGCAACGACCGACGCTCACCAACCCACTTAAGAACCAATACACGGCGACAAGCTATAGAGGAATCATCACAAGCTCAATCTCCTAATTTGCCCCACGGGCAGAGCAACCAAGGGGATCGACCCTTGTGAGATGAGGAGGAAGTTAACCAATGACATTCGAGGCACCGAAGACATCAACCCGAGCTACCAGTCCTGCAGGCAGAGGATGTCAAGAAGCTAGTGAATGACCGACTTTAAGGTCTCCAACTTAAAGGAAGCACGGAGGAGGCCCTGCGCAGGGAAATTGATCGAGTAGACTGCTCGCCCTTTACAGACGAGGTGGAACGAGCTGCACAGCCGAAGCGGTTCACAACGCCGTGAATCACTCCGTTCAAGGGGCACTCTCACCTCAAGAGCCATTTGAGGCATTTCAAGAGCGCAATGACTCTGCGATGAGCAGCTCAAGACTGATTTCACACCCTACCATCCGCCTCGATAGGCAACTTCAAGGAGTTCACCCTTATTTTCATAAAGGAGTACACCTCCTACCAGACGGTCATAAAGAATGCAGACCACCTATTCAACCTGGGCAAGAAGCCAGATTAGTCTCTTTGATACTACGTGAGAAGATTTAAGGTCAAGAAGGCGAACATCATAGGATGCAATGACCTAGTTGCATACTCAGCTTTTAAGAAGGGCTTGCCAACCGAACGCGAGCTATACCGTGAGCTGGTCATAACTCCGAGCCAAACCTTGGCAGAAGTCTTTGCGACGGCAGAGCGCTACGCACTCTGGGACAATGACCGTATTGCTGCGAAGAAAGCCAGCAAGCAAGCTGACCACCCGACAAGGCAGGCAAGCCAAAAGAGCAACAAGTTCGAGCACAAAACCCAAGACAAGCTCATATCGCTGCCCCAAGAGAGAGGCTCAAAAACAGGAACCTTTATTGAGTTTACTATCCCGATCCACCAGATCCTAACATAAGTGAAGGACAAGTCATGGGTGAAGAGGTCGCTGCCTTTAAGGGAAGACCCAGCTAGGAGGGACACTAGTAAATACTGCGCATTCCATAGGGAGCACGGGCATTACACCAACAATTGTAATGCCTGGAAAAGGCACGTTGAGGAGCTAGTCAGAGACGGCCATTGCACGGAATTCATCGCAAAGAAAGCTATCCAGCAGATAAAGACCGTGATGCAGCTGCCAAGGAACCTTACCTCCATTGCAGGCAAGCTACTTCTCAAGTACAAACTCAATAGAGCCTTTTTCGAGCGTTATGTCCTTGACATACACCGGCAGGCGAAAAGCCTTACCTCCACTG